>JAMPIV010018773.1:0-135475 GCA_024509875.1 Oreohelix idahoensis | reverse complement strand
AGGTAAATTTAAAAATATGAACAATACAGAAAGATAGAAACAAAACAGTTATGTGTGCCAGGTAACACAATGTAAAAAATAACACTAAAAATGAAATTGCAAATACAAAACTAGAAATAACGAAATATCAACGAAAATAATCTAAACAACAACAATAACAACAACAAAACAAAAATGGAAACAAATTAATATGAAATGAAAAACCAAACAAATAATTAAAAAAGAAGGGCCTGTGGTGAGATCCTAATTCACAAAATGGCATTCCAGAAGTCGGAATATTGACAGCTAATGTTGACGTAGGAGAATATAAATGCTCATGCGAAAATCAAAGACAAAAGAAAACACAAACACCCACAAAAAGCTAAGCCAGAAAAGGGGAGGGATAGAGAGTACAAAGAGTTAACTGCCACTGAATAACACAGCCGCAACAAATTAGGATACCATCTATTCAGCAAGCTAAAAATAGAATCTAGTGACTGTGGCACTGATAAAATAACTGATAAATATCTGCTTAAAAGATGTCAACCGTATGAGAAACAGAGAAAGTACATTGTGATAAGTTGACTTAAAATTCTGTCGATTTTCTCAGCGTTAGTATCCCCTTTCGTATCTTTGATTTGTGTCTCTTCCCCTCTACTTTTCCGTTGAATCTACTGTAAAATTCCAGACCCCGTCAGTGTCAATCTTCATTTAGACAGCCTCTGTAATCTCTTCACACATGCATCTTTTGCTCTTTTGCACAGTGCTCATCAAATACTTTCATGCTTGTCACGGTGTATTTTCAGATGTCTTTTGATTCAGGGGAGAGCTACCTATTTAGTATTCCTTTGCTCTCATCTATGATCTAACTTTTCACGGGCAGATAGGAAAACAAGAACACCTGCACGACCAGGAATTTGTTGTGTGTTCCCTGAGCTGCGCGGTATTCGGACCCTTGGCAGGCCGGACGCTTTCTCAAATTTCCGAGTCAACCGGGCACCTGATTCTTTGATCTCGTATCATCGGGGAGAATCCTCGTTAACCTAGAGCCTTTGTTATTGGCCAGTCCCGCTGTTCGTTGTGGCCACCTGTGTTAATAAGAAAGAGAGCTAGATGTATTCATAAGTAAGACAGTTTCCCTACATAAGTGAGCATTTAACCTTTCCTACTCACTAGAAGCCAGCGAAATGTTATGTAAAGTTGATAATCGAGTCATCGTATTTCAGTCACTACAAGTCAACAGTTACTTTTTTCTGTTAGACAACAGAAAGTTCAATCGCTCGCCATTCAGCGAGCAAAACATCGCTTTAATGATAAAGTCAGGATCGATCAGCAGCCAAACAACCTCTTACCCACACAACCACTCAGTCATCCTGAGTCTGTTTAACTACAACTGTGCTGGCGTACATGTTATAATGAGCTTGCTAAAGCTCTTCTCATAGCAACACAGACATGTACTCAGTCGCTTAGTGACTGTACCCCTTAGGATCCAGATATCATCTGGCACGAAACTCCAAGTGTGTTGGGTCAGCTATCGTTGTGGAACAATTTGATCTAATTTTCTCTGACCCCTCGCCAGACAACTGCAAGGGCATCTCTTCTGAAGCTGTTATTCTTCTTCTTCAGGGAGCCACCGGGAGAACCAGTTATTTCAGAGAACCAGGATATTGTACATAAAACAGCGGACGGACTTCGCTGTTGGATTAGACTTGGATTTGTTCACATTCTAGAAGGCTCAACCTCCGCTGCCAACTCGGCAGGCCAAACACGAAAACAACACCAGGGACAATCTGTGTATTTTCCTACTTGTGAAAGTGATGTCTTGTTCAGTGTCATAACCCATTGCGTACTATTAGTTCAATGTCTTTATGGTAAAACTATTGTTGTTTCATATGCTTAGTGTGTTTTCCCTACATAGACAGGAAGATAATCCTATTTACATCCATTTCCTGTATATATTTCCTGTATATATATAAATGGGTTAAATGTTGACTTTTTAAAAATTGGAATGTTTTTATTAAATTCTCGCAAAAGATAAAGACCAGACACGCAGTTTTCCTAATATTTTGTTCCTCTCTGCCTGTATGATCAGAATAATACAGAGAGTGGGTGGCTACTACTAAAACAAAAGTGGAGGTGAAAACGAAGATCGAGGTCTCTTAGTAACCCATTATCTTGGTTGTTGTATGTCATTCAACCTTCACACCCATTGAGCCGGTCTGTCTTACAACTTCTGCCCTGCACTAAATTGGCAGTCCAAATTGGATGCCTTTGCCTTTCTTTTTGTTTTTATTCACCTTACAACACACATATGGCCGTCAGCCGTACTATTCCTGAAAAAAATTCTATGAAGATACAAATAGCCTCAAGGTGACCAATGCTTTCTTTGAACATATTCAAGTTTACATACGAGCGTGTACGAATAAGAAGAAGATGATGATGAAGAATATAAGAAGAAGGAAAATGTGGCAAGATTGTAAAACACGCTTCGTTAATGAATGAAAAAGTCGAACACAGTACTGCTAGTGTTTACAACATGTGGAATTTTTCTTGGAAGGCTAGTGATAGTAGCCAATCAAACGCCAGCAAGGGGAAGAGTCTGTAAGGGGCAAGCAATATGGCGATATGGAAAGTTTTAACTGCTGGAAGGAATTTTATTTGCTACAAGCACATGCGTAATTGAAAAGTGTTAGGAGTGATTTGTTTTCTCAGAGGATATATCCAAGAATGTGAATTTATAAGGACTGTTGGAGGGAGTGAGTAGTTACGAAGGAAATTGAAGTTTGACTCAGTCATCACATCAAATACTATCAAGACGATATACTTTAATATTTGATAACAAATACATGCCCTAACTAATTTCAATTAAAACCACATGGAATGTAAGTTCCCAATCGGGGAAATAAAAGGAGGTGTAGGAGAAAGTGATTGATAGAAGAGTGTAGTTGTGCAGAGAAGAAGGAAAATTCACAGTTTCGCTTGGAAGGATGAAGCCTTTGAAGAACAAAACGAACCCGAACCAACCGTAGGTGATCCCTTATGCATCCGCTATCAACGTATAAAAATACGGAGCACTCCATTCAAAATTGCACACTAACACTAGACAAGCCAGAGTGAGAGACTGAAGAAGAGAGCTGCCCAGGGCTAATACTTTACTATCTTTATGCCGTGCAGAATTGCTTCACCAAATACAGTCTTACACTGAGCTTACATTGATTCTAAAGGGTTTTTATTTGAGTCTTCAAATCTGAGGTCGAGTGGTCAGTCAATCAAGCTGCCTGGAACCTTACAGGAGCCCAGTGGTTGTACATGTACCAGAACTTTAGTCCCCCTCAGTCTTGGGTGGGCTACAGTGACGATTATTAGAACGAGTGTGTTGTGTCAATCCTACCAAGAACAGTGCTTACTCAGAAGTTGAGTATGATTATGACCAATTCTAATGACTTACGTGAGCAGTCAAAATGTCAATGATGACAATTCAGTGATTCGAATAATAGCTAAAGGCTAGTGTAACATCACAGTGGAAGAACGTTTTATAAATTCAATTCGAAGATCCAATGCGGACTTTTTCTTAAGTTAATTAATTAAATATACAATCATCCTTTGTAAATATATTTACCCATTGGATACCATCTTCCAACATTCACCATTCATCACAGAATTAGATAGATGTACATATTAAACTATGAAATTGTACTCATTTGACTTGTCAAGGTTTTAACTGTTAAAGTTGAGTTTTTTTTTTCTAGTGTAATTAAATATCACAGGTTGTTAAAAAGCGAAGGTGGCAATTTATAGTCTGATGACTTATACTGTTTTCTAGCTCAGATTATTCACAGCCGTAACTCTATTGTGATACTAGTGCACTTCTCTGTCACTGGGACCTCACACATTCTGGAGAGAATTCTACTTCTACTCTAGTACTACCATCACACTTATAAAACCTTATGCCACAGAGAAGAAGAAAAAGAAAATGTTAGACATTCTATTCATAACGAGAAAGACGACCGATTTCAAAAATCAGGAGATTTTTCCGGGCAAAAAAGAGAGTTATGTCATCACTATAACATGGGTAGATTGCTGTCACTTGCATCTCGGAAGTCTCAGAATGTCTGCGACCATTAAAATGAAGAGCCATATGTTTATCAGCCTTGTGAGGAATGTCCGTCAAATGTTCATGAATTATGTCGGATACTCGGCTGCTTGGGTTGCTAATCTAGGCAATACACATCTTTTATAAATAAAAGTGTAGATGTCATTCATTGATTCTCAAGTAAAGGCCTCTCTGATAACAAAGCGGTCTTATGAACATGAACATTTTATGTTTGGAACACAAGCAGGTATATATGACATCGAAGTTTGTGACATGCCATAGTGTCACAATGTTTAAGAGTAATATTCACCAAGCGGCTGTGAACAAGAAAGACTCTGAAATTTGCATTTTTATGTAATGACTTCAAGGGGATGCCGCAAAACACCTCATGGGTCACGTGGTCGGAGAGGCTAATTTGCAGGTGACGAAATATTTTTTGTTGTTGTTTCACTGCGAAACAATGAGGATGGAATGCTAAGACGTGTTTGAGTATCGGATCTGGGAGCAGGTATTTAGATGAGTATTCTCTGAAGAGTGTCATGATAATACGATTAACAGCATCTGATAAAACACGTTCAGGTTATAGACGTCAACAAAAATAGTCTAGCACTCCTGAGCTCATTGCAAGAAATCTTCATTATCATGATACATCCGATGAATCAATGAAACTGAGAGAAAGGAATGAAATTCATACAATGAAGACGCGAAGGATAAGGCAAAGTGTAATTATGAAAAGTATGAGCGTCAATAGGTTTGTAATAGACAGGTGTTTTAAGACCATCGTGGCACATTTTTACTATAGGGTCATGAATGTTCACTGAGGAGGTGAAAATATGAGAAATAAACTTGATAGCTGGATTGAAATTATCTGACATCACCAACCTTGTCATTATGAACACAAAGTTCCCCCATAATCGCATACAAACATACACCAGATATGAACCAACTAAGAATTTAGAAGTCAGTCATTGACCATGCCATTGTTAGGAAGTACGCATTCAAGTATGTGCAGGATGCTAGAGTCTGGAAATGGCCAGAGATTTGAAGTGATCACTATCTGCTGACAATTAAAAGAACCACTGAAAGAGTTGCTCGGCCGAGGCATTGCCCATCATCACGCAAGAAAATAAATAATCAAGCTGGAGAGATGAGGATTAATGCCTAAAAGCTAAGAGAACAAGACGTTAAGACCAGGTATCACGGGCTTAATGCCACAGCAGTGAGAAACCTAGAAGAACGATAGATGACCTAGAAATCCTCTGGCTTCAAAGGAGATTACAAAAACAGCTGCAGCAATAGCATGTGATGAAGTCCGATTTGGGAAAAAGGTAAAGAGGACATCTTGGTGGACAGAAGAAGTTAAATAGGAAATAAGAGAAAAGAAAAAGGCATGGAAACAATATTTAGAAGATAAAAACACAGCAAATATATTTAATATGTAATACTCAGACCAGAAGCAAAGAACGAGGTGCTAGCAGCAAAACAGAAATCCTGGGAAGAATTTGGAGAAAAGCTAGAAACACCTCGTAGATGCTCAAGAAAACCAGCAATTGTTCTACAAGACCCTGTAGAACATGAGGAAGGAAAAACCGTGACCACTTAAATTTAAAACAAAGATAAAGAAGACATATTACTTACTATCCCAAAGGAAGTGATGGAAAGATGGAAAGAATATTTCTCACAGCTCCTTGATGGTGAGTAAGGTCTAGCCTCAGAAATGATAACACTATCACAGAAGAAGAAACCAATGGTGGCGAAGGTGGCATCAAGATGGAAGAACTGAAGGCAGCACTGGAGAAATCAAGATAATAAAAGCAGCAAGACATGATGGTATAACAGAAATGGTTAAGTACATGGGAGCAGCAGGTGACCTATTATCCTTGTCACAAACGTTGTGTGCATGTACTTTTGCGCCCTTCTCTCTCTCCTTCATCGTTTTATTATTTGACATATTTTATGTTCTTACATTTTTTGCTCTGAGCCGCTCCCAGACTTGTTTACGTTTCGCCAGGTGAATCGTAATAATACCAAGCTAATTAGACAGGTCAGCGGATAATACGTTTATCACCTAAGCCGTCTAGCCACCTTTGATAGAGTCGATCTTGACACAAGGTAGCGCACGATCGATGAAAAGAAAGCCATATTGTCAGTCTGAGAAATCCGCCTGGCGGATGCACGAGAACACAGGTGATAATACATAATCGTTTCCGCTGGCCATTCTTTGTATCAATATTACCGATAATCTGACTGGGGAGACAATATTGTGTGAAAGTATCTAGACAGGAAATACGTTCACATATTTGTTTGTGAGTTTGCATAAAGATGCAATTGGAAGTATTTTGGCCTTATTATAAAGAGGTCACGCGTTAGAATGTTAAAATTTGATATTTTAAAACACGCGGGGGATATTATGATTTAACACCCCGATCCATATAGCTCTAAAGAACAAACCATTGGCTTGATTTGAGAACCGGAATAGACTTTAAATTTCATTGGCAAGTTGGTCTAAAAGTACAATCTGGGACTTGACCTGAGAAATGGCAATATAATCTAGCGGACTCGGAAACACAGATCAGACTGCATCGCCACGTACAGCTAGCAATTCACCAGAGCCAGAGAAAAGGATCGGACAAAGGATTCCAATATTATAAGTGACAGATCAAAGTGTTTTGGCAACTTTTAAACCCGCATTTTTAAATACATAGTCTGGAAACTTAAAGGACCAGGACAGAGTATTTGGGCAACTTTGAAACTTAAAATTAAACCCGCCTTTTTAAATACAAAGACTGGAAACTTAAAGGACCAGGACAGAGTGTTTGGGCAACTTTGAAACTTAAAAGTAAACCCTCATTTTTAAATACAAAGACTGGAGACCTAAGGAATCAGATCACCCGTCATAAAAGGAATACTAAAATTTCCCACACCAAGAGATTCGAAAGCATCTAACCTAAGTTGCTGTGTCAATTCTAACTGTGACAGGAGATTGTAGATCCCATTTGGGGCAAGTTGTGAACCTATTTTATATAACTATGAATTTGACATGTATATATATATATATATATATATATATATATATATATATATATATATATATATATATATATATATATATATATATATATATATATTATATATATATATATATATATATATATATATATGTGACAGGGGCGCTAGGTGGTACCTCACACCCAAGACCCGTGCACCAAGAAAATTTATAAAGGATCGTTTGACAGGGGAGCCACTACTGCAAGAGCATCGGAATGCTTCATGCTGAGACAAACCACACCGGTGGCCCCATGCTCCCTCAGGAGCGGAGGAGAGAAATATACAACTCTAAGTACGCCCACGTGCTCTCACAAACCATGTTCACATAACAATAATAATCAACTGGACATAAAATCATATTCTTCAATACATGTACAACAAATAATCTCAATAATGAGAATTAACTACTACCTCTCAACCGACCCACATCAATACTCGTTCCCGCACTCTGAACATGTCGTAAGTGACGACTGGTGCGCCTGGCCACAAACGTGTCATATGTGACCCCTGACGAGATTGGGAACTCATCACATGAAACACATTATTACAGGAACAACCACTGTAACAGCATAAAAATGCTTCTGTTGACTTGTGGTGGACACCAGCCGCATTGGTGCTTCCATGCTCCACCGGGAGCAAACAGAGAAACACCTGTCTCAACTTGCCTTACGCACCAGAAATCTAAATGACTATTCTCCCTTCTAAGTAACCACTAAAGATAAACAGTAGAATAATCAATAATCGTGAAATACACTTAATTACTTTTACATTAAAGGATAAAATAAAATTACTCTTACATTAAAGAATAATATTCTTGGCTTTAACCAAAAACTGGAACTAAATACACCGCGTGTCGCTCGGCATAACATATTATAGGTTTAACACGCGGAGCCTGTTTGCTCAGACTCGCTATCACCGCCTTTTATCACCACGAGGTTGCTATCTTGCGATTGTTAATCTTATCTAAATTTCCAGTGGAATAGCCTTTCTGAAGAATGAAATAATCGCTCTTAAACTTTCACATCTATCTATCTATCTATCCCATTAAACATTAAAATAGCCACATCGATATAACTTCAGAATCCTAGAAAACTAATGCTAATTTAAATTAACTCACGTGCTCAAGGCATTTACAGCTTGGCTCTTGTGTGTCTTCTTAGTCTGTTCTCACTGGGCGGCTCTCTCAAACATAGACCGGTTTCGCCGCTTGCTACCCCTTTTTATAAGCCCTGGCCTAATCACTCAATTTACTGCGCGCTTACGCGCATTAATCTGCGCCACACAGATAACACACGCGATTATTGCTCCAGAATGCATGAAAACACAGATATACACAACTAGAGCAAAAACACTACTAATATGTAGGCTTATTATGGCCTTGTAATAAATCTGCTTGAAGATAACGTGATCAAAAGGCACTAAACCACATAGACAACATGACTGCCCAGATGGGGCCAGCGCCGAGAACGACAGACCTCAAGATGGCGCTGTCACATATTCCCCGCCTGATTTTGTTGTCGTCCCGACAACTGCACTAAATCAGGCGCTTCAGTCGTATTCTCCAAATCTGGAGGATCACCTTTTCCTTCACTTCGTCTCCGGTCATTGCTGGTTACTCTAATGCTCGGACTCGCTCTGTCCATTCGTTGGATGATATATGGACCCCCTGTCATTGTGGGAGCACGAACTACAACGTACTCGTCTTCTGACCACATATCACGAATCTCGGATCTCTCAGCGTCGTGCATTCTCTTCTTCACCAATTCTCCGACCTGTAGTGGAGTAGAACACGACAGCTTGTCACATCTCTCTTTCGGGACTGCTGCAAAACTCTGCAACGGTGGCTCTGCTCTTACGTGCGCCCCTCGTAGCCTGGAAACGTGTCCTTCAACGAGTTTTAGATGAGTCTCCTCCTCTAAATGCCGACCACTTTTCCTGGCGCCCTTATGGTGACAGTTGCCACGGCCATCTCTTGGCTTGCACTGTGACGGCAATGTAGATGTGTTGGTACGCTTAGAGAGGGCGCTCTTTGATGGGCAAACCGATATCAAATGGTCCGGGGACCTACAATGGAAACATCGCTTAGGAAGCGGGCCCTGGGGACACTTGGCTGCCATGTGGTTCGAAAGGTCTCCACAGTTGAAGCATCTTATTTTCCTAGGCTTCCTTGGTGCCCTGGGTCGCCTCCTGCTACCCTTACATCCCTGGCCGCCTTTGACTTTCTTCCCTGCAATAAGCGCCTCACACTCCGGTCGACCACCAACCATCTTTATCTTTGAGCCATTCTGCTCCCCTTCTGTAACCTGACTCCCAGCCGCAGAGGGGTCTAGTTTAACGCCTGTGGACATCGATTCTGTACGTGGCCTAGTTCTCTGCATCTAAAACAACGAACTGTCCTGGTACGTCTCCCCTGCTCCTGAGACATCGCATCAATTTTAGCCTCTAATTGAGCCACCTGTGCTCTCAGCCGCTCTACTTCTGCGTTTAATGCATGCGTATCTGACACAGTCTCTGTTCTTGCCACTTCAACACTGGCAACACCAGCCCCCGAAGCTGCTTCGACACTGGCAACACCAGCCCCAGAAGTGGGCTCAGTCTCCAAAAACCGTAGGGCATAGTCCCTCACCGACGTGAACGATGCTGTAGGCTCCTTGATGATCATTTCCTTTGCAAGCTTTCTTAGTAGGTCATCTCTCAGACAAGCAGCAAACTGGTCACGAAGAAAGGATGGCGCCAAAGGAGTGACGTTGTTCTGCTTTTGTGCCCTTACAACACTTTCAAACACCTCGTGAATGCGATGGGAGAATTCCCAAAGAGACTCCCTTGCACCTTGCCGGGTAGAGTAGAACGCGGCCATTACTTCTGGGATGCTCCGACGCTCCCCATACACCCTAAGAATGGAATGTAGCATTGCTTCTGGGTCACCGTCATCAGCCTGAATCCTCAGCTCCCTACGGACACTTGGGGTCACACTGTCAAGAATAACATCTGCCTGGTCCTCTTTACTCATCATCCCTACTCTCCAGGCAGCTCTCACCTCTCTGACATATTCCTCAGCCGTAGGACCCGTGCGCTCCCCAAAGCACCGCACTCTCTTGTGAGTAGGTACCACGATGTACTGTACTCGTTCTGGTTGACGATCCAGCCCTACTACAGGGTCATCCACCTCAGCCACATCTTCGTTATCAGTTCTACTAGCAGCACGTGTGTTGCGTGCCGCCATCTTGTTGCTAGTAGAGTTGACTAGAAATCTTGACAAACTGGATGATCCCGTCCCTTGCCTTGCACTGAACTGGGTGTTCTACTGTTTCGGCTGTTGCTGCTCTGATTGCTGAAGAGTTGCTTCACTGCGTGCTGTCTGTCAATCCTGCCGACGACGCCACTTGTGACAGGGGCGCTAGGTGGTACCTCACACCCCAGACCCGTGCACCAAGAAAATTTATAAAGGATCGTTTGACAGGGGTTGCAATTATTGGTTGCTTGCAACCCTCTCAGCAGCAGACTTAACAATTCAAGCAACCCAAAGCCTTATGCAGATCAACATTTAATTCTACCGAACAGAACCGAACACCAAACAAACAATCCAACAAACAATCAAACGAACACCCAGTCAGTGTTCATAGACTGTCTGAAAAATAATAAATAAAACAACGTCTAAGTGAACATCAATAGCATGGATAATAACACTTACCATACAGAAAACATGCGCCCACCTGATATCATCAACTATCTCACACACTCATGCGTGTCGTCCAATGCGACTAGTATGGTGTTGTGCATGAGGCTGGCAATCGCACCGGGTAACATAGGTTGCTACCGAAACCACTACTGCAAGAGCATCTGAATGCTTCATGCTGAGGCAAACCACACCGGTGCCCCATGCTCCCTCAGGAGCGGAGGAGAGAAATATACAACTCTAAGTACGCCCACGTGCTCTCACAAACCATGTTCACATAACAATAATAATCAACTGGACATAAAATCATATTCTTCAATACATGTACAACAAATAATCTCAATAATGAGAATTAACTACTACCTCTCAACCGACCCACATCAATACTCGTTCCCGCACTCTGAACATGTCGTAAGTGACGACTGGTGCGCCTGGCCACAAACGTGTCATATGTGACCCCTGACGAGATTGGGAACTCATCACATGAAACACATTATTACAGGAACAACCACTGTAACAGCATAAAAATGCTTCTGTTGACTTGTGGTGGACACCAGCCGCATTGGTGTTTCCATGCTCCACCGGGAGCAAACAGAGAAACACCTGTCTCAACTTGCCTTACGCACCAGAAATCTAAATGACTATTCTCCCTTCTAAGTAACCACTAAAGATAAACAGTAGAATAATCAATAATCGTGAAATACACTTAATTACTTTTACATTAAAGGATAAAATAAAATTACTCTTACATTAAAGAATAATATTCTTGGCTTTAACCAAAAAACTGGAACTAAATACACCGCGTGTCGCTCGGCATAACATATTATAGGTTTAACACGCGGAGCCTGTTTGCTCAGACTCGCTATCACCGCCTTTTATCACCACGAGGTTGCTATCTTGCGATTGTTAATCTTATCTTATCTAAATTTCACAGTGGAATCTGCCTTTCTGAAGAATGAAATAATCGCTCTTAAACTTTCACATCTATCTATCTATCTATCTATCCCATTAAACATTAAAATAGCCACATCGATATAATTTCAGAATCCTAGAAAACTAATGCTAATTTAAATTAACTCACGTGCTCAAGGCATTTACAGCTTGGCTCTTGTGTGTCTTCTTAGTCTGTTCTCACTGGGCGGCTCTCTCAAACATAGACCGGTTTCGCCGCTTGCTACCCCTTTTTATAAGCCCTGGCCTAACCACTCAATTTACTGCGCGCTTACGCGCATTAATCTGCGCCACACAGATAACACACGCGATTATTGCTCCAGAATGCATGAAAACACAGATATACACAACTAGAGCAAAAAACACTACTAATATGTAGGCTTATTATGGCCTTGTAATAAATCTGCTTGAAGATAACGTGATCAAAAGGCACTAAACCACATAGACAACATGACTGCCCAGATGGGGCCAGCGCCGAGAACGACAGACCTCAAGATGGCGCTGTCACATATATATATATATATATATATATATATATATATATATATATATATATATATATATATATATATATATATATATATATATATATATATATATATATATATATATATGAGGCTGCTAAACTCAACATATGAAAATAGTATATTCATTAACATCTACAGCAAACGCTGGTGACTGCTTCTTGCTAGTCGTACCGAAAACCGACAGCAGAGGTGATCCCATACTCCGAATGGAGCAGTGATTAGTGATGATTACACCCCATGAGCATCAAATGTATCGTATTATTTTGTGAGAAATATGTACCTTGTTAACTGTAATTCTGGCAAATCATTGCAATCCCCTCTGTCCAAGCACATATTTTCCCAGTTTAATATCCAGAAGAATATTGGTGATTTATAATCATCTTCCCTGAGTTACGCTATGTATACTCAAGAATTTAATTATTCAGAGAGGCTAACATTGGTGGGTGGACAGCGAGACAATGCGCCTGTTAATTTGCAGCCCACAAATGTACTTAGCAGAGGCATTTGTTCTTTTTATTTTGTCTAAAGTTCGTGGAACGAAACTATCAGACTGTTCATGGTACAAAGCTGCAAGACGAAAGTTCCTACGCCACTAATTGTGAATTAAAAGCAGGGGATCAACACTAAACGCCTACATTGGACGAGTTGTGTGGAAAAGGGCCCTCATCACAGAAGAATTGACGAAACCACGACAGCAGGACTCACCTATATCAGCTAAGTTCTTGTAAAAGGAACCAGAAAAGGACAATTGTTTTTATCAATCCACAAACAAAGTCTCAGGGAAGACAATTTTATTTACATCTAAAATTCACCATAATTCCATTGCTATTTTAACATGTTAATTGATTATCAAATTTGTTACATGTTATTTTAAAACAAAACAGTCATAGTTGATTCAGTTATTATCGGTACGAAAGCAAACTTTTGAGCAAGACACTCGTATATATACATCTAGACATATATTTACATCTATAGAGCAAATACTTATAAAAAGAATTTCGCTGGATTTACACCAGCGGGAGGGGGGGGGGGGCATGAACGGGTTGAAACCATTGCTTAATTCTTCACAAAATATCAGATATACGTTACTAGTGCTCTGCCCTATGCAGCATTGTTCTTGACTTCTAAAAACATCATGTGAAACTCCCTTGAGATAGAAGCATCATTATCCTTCTATCTACAACTCTGCCAAGAGTAATCTTGTGCGAAGGTAGACACCTTTGAAAACCCATATTAGATACTCTTGAGTATTTTCCACTGGAGGACAACTACTGCAGAGCTAAGGGGAGGCCATCTGTGACACTCCTGAGGGTCCTACAGACAGCCTGGCGCCATAAGACCACACCAAGGGATTGGGAATAGTCATGATAACACTCATTTTTAAAAAAGGTGACAACCGACAATGCGGAAATCATAGAGGTATATACCAGCTTAGTGTCTCTGGTAAAATTTACTCTAGAATACTGGAGCAGAGACTAGGACTCCTGACTGAGCCACAAATGGAGGAGGTCCAGTGTGGCTTTAGAGCTAACTAAAGTACTCAAGACCTTACCTTCACACTAAGGCTGCTGAGTGAAAAGGCCATTGAGTACAAAAGTGAGATGCATCTTTGTTCCCTGGATCTGGAGAAGGCGTGCAGAAATTATGTGACGACGGCAATGCATGTCGGAAGAGTTCAGGACCACCACTGGTGTAAGACAGTGTGATATTCGGTCACATTTTCTTTTCGTTCTCTCATCTACGATGTCATCAAAGTATGTAAGGAAAGGACCAAAATATATGCACTTTGGTACTGGAAGATGAGACTTTTTTTTAAAATAAAGTTTTGCCTCGTTTTGGCGAGGCGCGTCCCGTTCAACCTTGTAGGTTATATTAGGGCGCATGTTCAAATATATAAGACCCTTAGGTCTGAGATTATCATAGAAGATGACGGGTTTGTATTTAAGAGCTGGCATTTGCCGCCGATGTTGCACTGATTGCTAAATCAGAGGCACATCTTCAATCCAACCTGCAAGTCTGGAAGGAAGAACTTTAGACGAAAGGGATGGTTGATAGCAGCTCGAAAATAAAAACCATGGTAATCTCAATAGAAAATAAGGCTTCTTATTAATCTGGGAGAGCAGATCTAGAATCAGGTCTACCACTTTAAATACCTTGGAACTACCATAGACTGGAAAGGAGACATCAAAGAAGAGTTGGCTACCCGAAGAGTAGCAGCTGGGAGACTTTTTCAGGCCATAAATCAAGGGTTCCTCAGCAAAAAAGAAATTGCAAGAGGACGTAGATGCTATACCACTCCACCTATGTCCTAGTCTTGAAATATGGATGCGAGTCATTAACACTGACTACAACCGACAAAAGCCAGCTCCAAACCTCATAAATGAGGTATCTGAGGATGGTGGTTGAAGTAACAAGAAGAGACATGGTCCACAACCAGACAATACGGCAAGGCCTCTGTGACAGAATGGAGCGGCCCCTCTCGATCTCTGTTTCTCTACGGTATTAACAATTACCTTTGCAGTACAGAGATGTTATTGCGTGCTTTCAATTGTCACACTTTCTTTCTTTCTCTGCAAAGTAGCAGATATTTTGTATCTATATTCTTTCGCTACTTTCAGTATACTGTGTCATGTCTGTTTATCTGACACTCCTTGTGGATGATAACACTAAACATTTGCAGGAGCGGCTGAGAGAACATTATCGACAACCAAGTTGGTTAATCGCAAGCGCGGCTGATATCAGTATACAAATTAACACATACATCGCCCAGTACAATCTGCTTAATCACTAATAAGGCACGGGTGCGTCTCCGCCAAGGTTGTGAAGAGACGGATTTTGTGTGTGCGCAAGCAATTGATAAGACATTACTTTAGCGATAGTAATAAGTGTTACATCTGACACACGTTGTCATATGAGGTTAAAGACATGTTCGCGAGTCTGTACACAAGGCATCGTATGTCTTATTGCCATATATGGTAATACGTGACCTTTTGCTTTACGCATTTTATTTTACGTGAATATTTTGAAATTACCACGCCCTTACACGCTTGTTTGAAAACGATTGGAGCTTTTGGTTAGATTCTAAAACAAACCGATGCGTGGGAAGGCAGTGAATATAACCTGACGCTTCAGTCAGTCAAAACTACTGTGAAGATCGCGTGCCAAGACACCAGACCTTGCTAGAGTGAAGCCTAGAATTCAGAATTCCATTTTATCAGAC
Source organism: Oreohelix idahoensis (assembly GCA_024509875.1). Lineage (NCBI taxonomy): Eukaryota > Metazoa > Mollusca > Gastropoda > Stylommatophora > Oreohelicidae > Oreohelix > Oreohelix idahoensis. Next base: position 119,981 of record JAMPIV010018773.1, on the reverse strand, counting down.
CGGGCACCTTTTATTTCAGTATTTATCAGGACTTACAAAACAGCCCATGAAATCTCTATCATTTTAATAAGGAAAGCCGCTGTCTGAGGAAACTGAAGGAAACACCCAGTCAGAGAGAGAACTTATTAAATAAATGACACCCCAGACGCGTGTAAGAGGCCGATTCAAGTCTCTTTTATTCATCTGAGCAAAATGTCTGTGAGCAAAGATTGGCGTAAGTTGTCATTTTACATTCTATATTTGTCATTACTAACATGTGAACTAACATATATATATATATATATATATATATATATATATATATATATATATATATATATATATATATATATATATATATATATATATATATATATATATATATATATATATATATATTGCCATGTGAAAATCGCGACTGGATGTCCTAGTCATTTAAGGCTGGCAACCTCAGCGTATAGAATGATGATTCATGAACCACCACTGCACGTGCTGGTGATTGCTTTATTGCTAGTTTCGTAAAGAGAACTAAAAGCATAAAGTAGTCCCAGGTTCCATACGGAGCAGGGAGGAAAAGATGAAAGAAATGATGTACATTCTAAGTATAATACTTACAGTTTCAAACCAGTGTAAATATCGATGTTAACATATGCACTTTAAAATTAATGGAAGTTTCAAACTTTTCAAATCAGTGTAAAAATAAATGAAAACATAATATTCAATTTATATTGTGAACACTTTTCAATCAGTGGAAATGTAAATGTAAACATATTCTATCTGAGCTATTAACCTTTTCATTTAAATGTAATGTAAAGCTAAAGTTATTCAATTTAAATGTAAAAGAAAGTTTTATCCCATGGAATTAAATTTAATTCTCATCGAGGGTAAATTCTGAGATAAATGGGATGGTAGAATAGAAGAAAGGGACACATAAGTATGTGTCGGAAAACGCAATACTCAGAAGAGCGTTTCGTTTCTATTCTTTATCATAGTTATTGGTGGTACCAGCAGCAAGTACTATCTCTGAAACAAGAAGGGACAAGTGGCCTACACTTTAAGATGAAGGACCAACTTTGTAGACTCTCCTTGACATTTCTGGGAAACGAGCTACACCCGACAACCTTGACCAGCGACGAGTGGGAGCAGTGTACAAAGAACCAACCCAATAGAAGGAGCAGAACCGTAATTGGCAGCTAAGTTCCATATATAAGCTGCCAGAGTGAACTTTTTTTTCATCATCTCTATTACCAAACAATGATGAACATTTTCTTCTAAACTATTCAATTATTTTCAAACTGTTAAAACTTAAGTGATTATTACATTTTGTTATTAGTAATTTTACAAATTTAATTTCGATTTAATCATTTTAAAGTTACTGCTTGTTTGTCTCATTCAATTTACTACACACACTCTAAACAGAGCTATACCAGAATAATAAGAATTCCCCTGAGTAAATCAGAGGTGAGGACTTAAACGAGCTAACATAAACCATTGCTTAATCCTTCACAAAAGTTGTCGGCAGATTCTAGAATTAACGTGCTCATTCAAATGCAGCGTTGTTTTCGCTTATCTTAATGTCTTGTGGTAGAAGCGTCATTAACCTTCTATCTACATATCTGCCAAGAGTAATCTTGTGCGAAGGTAGACACCTTTGAAGCCCATATTAGATACTCTTGAGTTTTGGCCATTCTTGGACCACTACTGCAAAGCAGGGGAGGTAGTACCGTAACAGACTCAAAACCCAGCCCCTGCAGACCCACGTAGAACAGTCCCAATTAGTTGGCCATGCATGCAGAATTAGAAGAAGATCGGCTACCACGTCAAATATGTAAACCAAGAGCCAGGGATCCAGACCTCCAGGACGACCAAGTGGTCGCTGACAGGAAAACATTAGACAATTCCTGAATTACCGAGGACCAGATTGGGACCAGGCGAGGAGGAAGATCGGCCGTTAGGACAGTATGGCGTTCTCTCTGGCAAACATCTGCACCGCAGGGTAGAAGAGGAAAGACTAAATAAGTAAGTTCGTTACTTTCTTTACTTTAAAAGCCTTACTTTAATGGAGTTATTTTCACATTATTTTATGTTATTTTAATTATTATATAACTAATATATAATGGCTGTGTTCATGCCGGTCAATACTTGAAAGATTAAAATGTACAAAAAATGGGGGCTACATGCAAAGTTTCAGCTCTCTACGATAATTAAAACATTGTGCTTTTGAGCGTCAAAGATCTGAAACCGGAAACAAAATTTAACAAAAGCTGAAGTGATCTTAAAAAAAGTTTGACGATGACTCTCTACTCACCTCATGATGTTAAAGATAGGAGCCTTGTTCCTCGTGGAAACTAGTCTCTCATTAGAAGAATGCGACATGATGTGCACGTGACAATCAGACTCTCCAGACGATGTCGCCGCCATGTTTAAACGACCTTAATGTTTTGAACTGCTTTGAACTTTATGCCACTATCCACGTTTCGCGTTTTATTTGTATCAGGACGACGTGCTGAGGTTAATTCAATATGAAGCTCGGAAATCCGTATTTTTACCAGAACAGTCCAAAAGATAACACAATTTTATCGTTATAGCACCCACACACATAAAATGAGTTTATCTTGGCGCGCCGCTAGATGATAGCATCACTGTTATCCATAGGAAAATTATGGGGTTTTTTTCAGGGTATTTACAGCAAATAACAGCTCTTGGCCTGAAGGACAAAATTTTTATCTGTGTTTCCTACATAAAATATTGTTTCATCTTTATGATACCAGCAAAATAGTATGCACATAAGAAACAAATTCAAACTAAAAAAATTGTATCTGTTTCCTAAATTAAAAAAAATATTTTATCTCTGTGGTACACAGCAAAACAATATGCACATAAGAAACAAGTTCAAACTAAAAAAAAAACAACTGTATCTCTGTTTCCTACATAAAAATTATGTTATCTCCTCTGTGATACACAGCAAAACAGTATGCACATAAGAAACATGTCCGAAGCTAAACATTGTATCCTTGTTTTCTACATAAAAATTGTGTTAGTACTGTGAACCAAAGCAACGTAGTATGTCCATTAGAAGCAGTGTTTTAACATTGTGATCAAAACATAAACACAATTTTACTGCTAAGGTCTACATCAAGATGTTTCACCAAGGCCGTCCACAAAATCTAACGTCATATTCAGCTCTTATTAGACAGCTGATAACACTGAAAATGTTTTGGTTGAAATGAATGACAGTGGCGTGTGTTCCATGCGGCCTTTAAAAAGAATTGAGAGACGCGGTAATAACCGATACAGGTTATGGTTAGGTTTAGGAACCCGACACCTAACCCTTAAAACTTAATCCTAACGACGTAGGAGACTTATTTGGATGGCATAAAAAAACACGTCCCAGTCTTCTGTATTTTAACCTTTAATTTTATTTATTTATTTATGTATTGCCATTTGTGTCCCCACCAAGATGTATTCTGGATAGTTTCATAACCCCGACTTACTAGTAACACCTTCGTGCTGTTTATCGCAGTATTTATTCACACTAACGAGTGTTCAGTGAACGCAATAATAGCAGACAAAAAACGTAAAAAACGTAACAAAGTTTCATCTTTCATTTCAGCAGAAAAATTCAGAACGGGAGTTAATGGACTTAAAATAACTAGCCCGCTAATTTATGATGCAATTATTAGTTCCGAGTTTTATTCAAGGAAGACGTTGATAAAAACTTCAACCTTTGATGTCCATTTATTACGTTACTGGTCAACAAACGCGGAAGGCGAATTTAGTATTCATAGTTTTACAGTGCGTAGTTGAGGTGTGTGTTCGAGTAGGCGGCTTTTCGGATGATTCAGTCGCGGAAGCCATCACCCCCAAATAATAAGCTACTTTCCTATAATACGTCGTAAAATTTACTGAACTTATCCTTTAAAAGGTCAATAAACATTCTTTACAACAAATATTTGCTCTAACGTTTTTAAGCGCAATGTTTTATTTTAGAAAGATGATGAGGTGGGTGGGGTGGTGACTAAGACTCAGAAGCCCCCTTCATCTCTAAACACGCCACTGGGTCAAGAGACCACAAGCTCCAATGTTACAGTTTCTGTGACGGCTAGGAATACTCACGCTGTCAGTGTCACAACGTGGACGGCTGGAACGCATTCAAAATGAAGGGATGCGACTAGTTTTTGGGCTGTACGCGTGACACCCCCATTGTGACAATGAGGTACGTGTACCTGCTCGGATTGCTGTCGATTAGATCGAGATATGCGATGGCCCAGGCAAAATGCCTACATGCGGGTAACCACCGACAAAAGACACCCCCTACATGAGGACGTAGCTGACATCAAAGGAGCAAGAATCAAGAGGGGGCTTTCATGGATGGCACAGGAAGAGGTTTCGATTGGTCAGGTGACCAGGGTTGAAAATGTATCCAAAGGGGAAAAGTGGAGTAAGTCAGGGGAGAACTGGATAAACTACCAGCAGGTCATCATTAGCCTTGGCAGAGAGTGGAGATCTTGGGGCAAGGAAAAAGCAGAGCTGGAGATTAATCGGCCTGATGAGTGATCATGCTGGGGATGATGACGCCATTGTGTACACCGATGGGTCTGTAGTGCGTGGTGAGAAATCATTATGGGGCTTCTCTGCAAGAATAAAGGGCAGGGTCGTCGCTGAAAAGAGTGGAGCTTACATGACAACAACCTCCAGCATGAGAATGGTGGTAGAGGCAGTTACTGCAGCACTGAGGAGGCTGTCTGAAACTCCATCAACTAGGGCAGTTATATTGTCAGACTCTCAAGCCATGCTTCGGAAAGTTCAGAACGGGTGGCTGTGGCAGGAATGGAAAACTTCAATAGAATCCTCAAATCTTGAAGAACTGGTGTGGACCTACTGTCCTGGTCAAGCAATGAGAGAGCTGGCATACTGGCCTCGAGAGCACTAATAGTGGGGACACTGGACTTGGATAAGGGAGAGATACTAACGGCAATTAATGATCGCCTGCTGGATAATGACACTGCAATGGAAGAATCAACAAGGCTGAGAATGTTGGAGATTGTCAACGTGGGACTAGCAGAAATGGACGTGAGAGAGGATGCATCCGTCATATGTACAACCAGCGTGCAACGGGTACAATTAGCATTCATATTCTTCGACATTTGCTGAGGGAGACTGAGAACCTATGGGTTTGCCCGGAGTACAGTGAGGTCGATTCTGATTAACAATAACAATAACAGTTTTTGTGAACTGAAAATTATAGCAGGATATGATTTTAGTTCTTGTGGCACTCATCGTCATCACTTTCAATGTGCTCTTTATGGGGCGTAGAGCCACCACAGCAGATGGTACCCTTAAGGACGCCTACGTCAACGTACATGCTCTTGCATAGGTACTCTTTGTAGCAATTTGTTTCACATGACGGTTTCTACCATACCCATGCACAACCTGACATTAGTCACCCTTCAGGACATGCATAAGTTAGCAGTAGTCAAATTCTACATCTGTTTCCTCTGCAACCCCATAATCTACTTAAAACTGCGCCTTATGCACTACCTGAAACACATAAAGCGCTATATACTCTACCTGATACACATAAAGTGCTATATTCTCTACCTGATACACATAAAGTACTTTATACTCTACCTGATAAACATAAAGTGCTGCTATATACTCTACCTGATACACATAAAGTGCTACATACTCACATAAAGTGCTATATACTAAACTGAAACACATAAAGTGCTATATACTCTACCTGATACACATAAAGTGCTATATACTAACCTGAAACACATAAAGTGATATATGTCCTACCTGAAACACATAAAGTGCTATATATTAACCTGAAACACATAATGTGCCATATACTCTATCTGAAACACAAAGTGCTATATACTAACCTGATACTCATAAAGTGATATATACTCTACCTGAAACTCATAAAGTGCTGTATACTCTATTTGAGACACATAAAGTGCTATATACTCTACCTGACATTCATAAAGTGCTATATACTCTATTTGAAACACATAAAGTGCTATATACTCTACTTGAAACTCATAAATCGTTAAACATTAAACCTGAAAAAGTGCTATATATTCTACTTGAAACACATAAAGTGATATATACTCTATTTGAAACCCATAACGTGCTATATACTCTATTTGAAACACATAAAGTGCTATATACTCTACTTGAAACTCATAAAGCGCTATGCATTAAACCTGAAACACGTAAAGTGCTATATACTCTACCAGAAGCACGTAAAGTAATATATACTCTACCAGAAACACATAGTGCTATATACTCTACTTGAAACACATAAGTGCTATATATTAACCTGAAACACATGAAGTACTATATATTAAACCTGAAACACATGAAGTGCTATATACTCTACTGTGACAGTGAGGTTTGTTACCTCGGCATTATACGTGCCAATGAGATAAGGTCATACATTTTTAGTAGACCAATCAAAATCATTGACGGTGACAAGGTGATGAGAAGCCATGTTTGAGCTGTCTCATTCTCGTAGAGCCACGAAGACCTGTTCTAAGTTGAATTTTCTTGAGGTGTTTTCAGGAAAAGAAGTATATTGTGTGTAAAGGTTAAATGATATCGTTTTATTCAAGACAGAATATAAGCGGCAGCTATATTTGATTCTGTACTGGGAGGATAGACTTTGTGTAGTAAGACTCATGTAAGTACAATCTCGATTTATATTTCAGTCCACGGATAGAATTGATTTTTATATTGTACTAGGAAGGAAACCAAGAAAAGAAACAACTACAGATGTATTGAAGTCTTATCATCGGAAGAGATTAGCATCTTTAAAATATTGAAGGTAAAAGGCGCAACCACCTGAACTGAAAAGTTGTGGAAGAAGGTCAAAGTGACCTAGATAGTGAGTTGCACGAGATGTTTGAATAACTCATACGGTTGTGGAGAACGAAAAGGAAAATATGGGTAAACTACATTCACGACAAGGAATAATTGATTTGAATTTCATCTGAAATTGTTTATTTATGAATTCCTGTAAATAATCCTTGTTTATACTATCAGTCGAGTTACACGAGCAGATTTTTGCACTGAATGAAAAGTTACCAGAATATTAGTAAGTACTACCACCATAGCACCTTCACAACATCATTCGAGAGAAGAACGAACCTGATACATTTCCACAAGAATTAACAACTCTAGCGGGAAGCTAGTAATAACACTTGATGGACATTGATTTAAAGAAGATATAATATAAATTTAATCACAGTGAAGGACACTGTCACACTACCTGAAACACATAAAGTGCTATATGCTCTATCTGAAAAAACGTGAACTGCTATATAATCTATTTGAAACACATAAAGTGCTATATACTCTATCTGAATAACGTGAAGTGCTATATACTCTACCTTAAAAAGATAATGTCTATATGCTCTTCTTGAAACGCATAAATGGTTTCATACCTTGTCTAAAACATAAACTGCTTTATACTCTGTCTTAAACACATCAACTGCTTTAAAAGCACATTTACATAATGTTTCCATTCTGAAACTTCTCCGACTGTAATCTTAATTATCTGCTGTAATCTTTCCATGACATCTACAAATCATACTGACTAGATATAGATCACAATTTTTGCAGAATTTATAACGCATGATTTGTGTAAATTCATCAATAACAATTTATTTTAATTTGTTCTTTTAATTCTGAGTTTTCGAACTGTTAATTTCAGTTTAAAATAATGTCGCAGCCTGTCAGACTTAATGTTAACGGCAATACGTGTGTGTACAAGCACAGTAATTCATGCGTACGTGTACAGTAACTCCGCAGTATAAAAATGTCTTAGTTTATGTTACATAATGTTATCGGTAACACTTGTGTGTACATGTACAGTGATTCCTTTGAATTGAACATGTATCGTAACTCCGTAGTATAATAATGTCGTAGCCTTAATGTTAACGCAACACTGGCTCACTGGTGTACATGTACTGTAATTCATTTGTAAATGTACCGTAACTCACAAGTTTAAAAAAAAAATGTCGCAGTCTGTCAGTTTAATGTTAACGGTAACATTCGTTAATTTTTTTTTTACATGTACAGTAACTTCTTTACTGTAAGACTTTATTAACGAGGAGCATTTCACATGATAAGGTAACTCCACCGACCAAAGAACGAAATTACTTACAGTATACTCAGTAACTGTTTTAGCTCCGCGCTGTCCACTTCCGTCATGGCAGGTCGTTAGTTTGCACCAAAACCTTCAGCGCGTTAGTCAGATCGAAGAGGTCTAGGTTTCCCACCTAGGGTTGGGTTTTTGGCAGAAAATGCGTCAATTCACTCCTAGCTCTGTAGATTTGGTTTGATCAATTTTCTCCTGCGAGCAACAGTTTTGCTCTCTCTCCCCTCTTTATTTTCTTCTCCCCTCCCCCCACACATCCGCAAAGACAGACGATTTTTATGACCTGAGTAAAGACTAACGCAGGTGCAACATTTCCTCAAATATTTGACCTTTGTTTACCTAGTTCAACATTTACTGGCAAGGAAAGATGCATGTCTCTTAGAGAGTTAATTGAGCATTCCATCAAATTTAGGAAGGCACACATCTAACGGACGAGCCAGAGTTGATTCCGAGATCTTGTTGATAATTGTAAATTCACTTTCCGTAAAATCTATTTAAAGGGGTAATTTATCTTCTCAAGACATCATCCCATTTTTATCTTTTTTTGTCTTGTCTGTGTTAAATCCATTTTTAAAAAAATAACGAATAGACGCAATAAGCAAAACTGTAATGGCTAGAAATAAATATTGGGTGAAAACGAGTCTGAATTCAGTGACTGACTTTGCGTGTATTTGTGTCTTTGCCGCAATGTAATATATATTTATATATATATATGTTTCAGGTAGAGTATATAGCATTTTATGTGTTTCAGTTAGAGTATATAGCACTTTATGTGTTTCAGGTAGAGTACAGAGCGCTTTATGTGTTTCAGACACAGTATAAGGCGCAGTTTTAGGTGTAATATATATATATATATATATAAACTGTATGCACTGCCACCACCATGACGAATCAGTTGAACACCTACTGTTACAGTGCCCAAGACTAACTGACCTGCGACACCAGCTACTCCCATCGCACCCAACCAAACACAATACACTCTACCCATCATCACAACAACTGAGTGTAGTGGTTTTTGATGTTATTGTATGGTTGTTATGTTACCTAGTGTACTGGATGAGGTCAGCTGTGAAGGCTCCTGAGATAAAAGTTTATGTGAATTACAGAAGGCCTTTCTGCTACCACTTACGACCTCAAACAGATCTATTCTACTATTATGAATGTTAGCTACGTTAAAAGTCTAGGGTACTGAAATGTAATGTGTAGGTAATAAATACACAGACACACACATGTAATTAATAAGTCTAATAATAATAATAATCTCTATGATACACTGAACTAACACTGGCTGTTATAGTTTAAGTTTGAAAATTTTTTAAATTTATTAGTCCTGAACCAATTGTTTCTTTTGGTCAGAACATATGAAATGATATGTATTTATCAATAAAATGCATATATATATATTGCATAATCAAATGAAATTTTTGTACATAGGTCTATTATTACAATGGTTAATATTTATAATATCTAAAATGTCTTGGGAAAAACTAGCACTGGATGTTTAGTTGGGGTGGCGTAATCATGCCCAATCTATGGTTACAAAGTTCAGTGTCCTGGACATATGGACTGGTGTTAATGTTTATATAACAAGATTTTATTTCCTTATTGATGGTGGGCACAGTTAATGAATCTCCAGCAGGCCAGGTTTGCACTTATCTGGCCTGTGATGATGTAGTACAGAATTCTTGTGGCCCACTCCTCTCAGTAGCTGGAGTAAAATGTTAGGCTGCACAGACACCCGCTTTTGTACTTCTACAAAAGCATCTGGCACAATCGTAGTGCCAGATCAGAAACTCTGAAACAAAATTTGTGCCATGTGTCAACACTCTTACACACAACACCACAAAACAACATTACACAGATTGGGTCAGATCTCTCTGACCAACTTAGCACATCTCACCCAGTTGTTATCAAATAGTACCAGTTTCCCAAGACTGCATTGCATCCGAAATATGTTCAATAGTTTCCTCTCTCAATCAATAAGGTGGGTGATATGTTCCCACTGATCTCAATTATAGATCCGCCTTCCATAGTCTTAGATAGGTTTTCATATTTTATTTGGTTGTCTCTAGACCCTGGACTGCTGCTGGGGACCTAGAGCAAGCACTCACTTGTCGTAATCATTTTTTATGATATGGCAGTATCAATCACTCAAAATATTAAAATAAACAAGATAAATGCTTTTTCCCTTACCACAATTCAGAATTGAGAACACAGTTACTTAGTACTAGCAAAACTCAGCTGAGCTGCTGGCTAGATTAGGGCGTCCCACTGATTTTTATTTAATAATTCCGGGAAATCACCTCTAGCAGTAACGTACTGTGTCAATGGACAGTCTTCTTTAAAATGGCACAAACGTGCGTCTCTCATTCAATAATATAAATACTTCTGTCCAATCAACGGACTTCCCCTCTAACTTTTTCAAATATTCAAACTAAAAGTCAAATTTCAGTCCAGTCTCAGTCTAGTATGTAGTATTTTTCCCAAAATTACACTTGTTTTTTGGACTAACTACATGTAAAAACTACACGAACCTGCCCCACTAAGTTATTTTTAGCTGCTATCCTCCGACTTTGCCCCTCTAGTTCACTGCAGTTTGATTTTTGCATTTTTAGGCTCAAGGACGCCAAAAATGTAACTTTAGTGAAAATATGCACAAAAAACTGTTCGCTAGTCTGATTTGAACAATACAGTCTTTCGCCAATATCTTCCGTGTTATCTGTCCGTCTGTGTAATTAAAAGTATATTATTTGTCAGCTTAAGATGGGCTATCAAACTAGCTAGGTTTTATTTTCATAACTTTATTATTAAAGAAAAACCTACTTTTCTCAAGGTTAGTTTTTGAAATTTGTTTTTGAACCTTCGTCCACGGCGTTTGCCGCTATATTCAAACAAAACAACTAATTACCGTAAAACGTCCAAGATACGACTGTTTCTAACAAGAGCTAAGGTCGTTTTTCTACCAATTCCTTACATTGTGTCAACTAGTGTCGTGATTTTTCCTTTAAACTACAAATTGCGTCGTTTTTGCCTTTTTAGATTCAAACACGTGTTCAGACCGTCATAATTTTTTGTTTCTTTTATCTCCGTTTCCCTCCTGTCTAAAAGGGTAAACCGTTTAGTCTGCATGATCCAACTAGTTAGTTTCAATGGCGGTAGAAAGCGCTGGCGTAGGTGAAGAAGCCTCGGCATATCTTGCATATATTTTTATCCCTAGGTGTTATTTTACCCGTTATCTTTATAATTGGAGATATTTTAACGTTTTATCACTGTATTTTTCACCACACAGAGGAAGACGTGTACCTTTGTCAGAGAGGCAATGGGCTGTCAAGAGCTACCTGCTCACAGCTAAAGGGATTATATCATCATCCTCATATATATTTATTTAATTTTGTTGTTGTTGTTGACAGTACGGTGACCGAAAGTAGGCACTGTGGGACATACGGGGACAAAGGATAAGAAAAAAGACCAACAGTGGGGACCACGAGGTCCTGGTTGAGGACATGCACTTTTAAACACTAGAGCAGGGGTCGGCACCCTGTTCATCTTGATCTACCGATATATCCGAGGGATCATTTGGTAGATCTTTATGTGGCTGAGTGGGGAAAAGAATGTTCACCTAGAAACTTGTGGACAAGCCCTCTTCTTCTGGCACTCGGTGTCCCCATGTTTAAAAACACTATCACAACATTCCCAGTGAAAACCTACTAGCTAGCTAACTAAAATTAACTTTATTTGTAAACTGTCTAATATAAGAACCGATATTGTTTTTCAATTGAAGTTTACATTCGGTAACAAATTTTGTTTGAATTTTTTAATGCTCTTTCGACCGCTCTGTTTTTGCTGCAAACGACCAGCCATGACGGAAGTGGACAGTGCGGAGCTAAAACAGTTACTGAGTATACTGTAAGTAATTTCATTCTTTGGTCGGTGGAGTTACCTTATAATGTGAAATGCTCTTCGTTAATAAAGTCTTACAGTAAAGAAGTTACTGTAATGTAAAAAAGTAAACTTATCCAACTCCAGCGTCTTCTCATCTCTTGTTATGACAACTGCGATTGCTTAGTGGATTAACATCTGTCGTAATTTTTGATAAGATAGGTCTGAGATATTTATGGTCCTGTCCGAGCAGAGGTGATAGTGGTAACTATGGGAGAGTAAGGTTTAAGAAATAGTTTTTATCACGAGGGTGATAGTGTAAGAAAAGAACAGTCTCTAATATCTCTAATCCAGCCTATCTTTACGACTATATTTAAATCAGACGCACTTTCTTTCCTTGTACAAATTACAAGTTACACTACACTCACGTACACACAATTTGGTGACAAATACGCACAAACGTGAAAACAAACTATGGATAACATATATGGGCAGGGGTTTGACCAACACTATAACTTACGGTTTATTTAGTTTATTATCACTAGAAAAAAATCACAACATCAAGCACATACATCAATAAAGCATGGTTTACGGACCCAAAAAAAAGAAGAAATTTAACCCAATAGGCCCTCCCCTCTTGTAAAGGGAAACAAAGAAGATCCCAACAGAGGTAATTAACCCAAAGATCAAAAGTTAACAATGAGGTAGGGAATATTCAGTACGGGAAAAGAACAAGTTCCTAATTTAATCTATCCCGTGAATACTCAGATTAGTGACGAAAAAAAAAATAAAGAAGATTAGTATATTGATGGTAACAAAAGAAAATAAGTTTCTCCCTTTCTGTTCATTCACTTCACTCATACAGTGGCCACATTCATATTCGCTTACCCAATAGTTGTCGCAGATATTCCATGGAAATAAACCCTAACAGGTACTAAGACTTTATATATAGAGGCAGATTCTTTGCCAATTTCAGCCCCAGACTATCCCGGTTGCTGACTGCTAATTCCCGATAGTCGCTGAAGTTGAAGCGTTAATTATTTTCCTGGATAATTCTCTTATCACTGCAGTTAGTTGGTTGGGATAAGTCTTCTATGTGGTGGTCACCGTCATAGGAATAAATATAGGTATATTGTTCCGGTGTTGCCTAGCCTCTGGTGGCTGAGACACGCTGTGACGTGATGAAACAAATTAAAGGATAATAATCCTCGGCTGGTCTCTGAGGTGATGGTCGAGTATGACCAGTGAGTTCTCTTGAGTGTAATCCCGAGAAAAAAACTACTTTCATATGTCAGGTAACTAAGTATATATAAATTTTTCCACAGCAGGCTGCTGATATTGATAGAAGATCTGGTAATGGTCAATTCCAGTTATTCTTACAGTTCTTGTTTATATATTGGCCTCTCTCTCATGAGTGAAGAAATTGGACCGCACAGGGCCACAACACGAAGACTCAACAATGTAACAATATCTCTGGATGCTTATAAGAACTTAAGATCATACAACCCTAAGACCGCTAGTTCGCAGGGTTATGATCAGCCCAGATTTTAGGAAGAAATACTATTCTAACAATAATATAAGTATCCTAACCTAACACGCGTTACGGCAAGACCTCTTAACCACTCCGGTATTAAATTATATTTAAAACCCTCAAGTGTCTAGCTTATCTTATCGCTTTTTAACACGAGATATGAACACTAGTCATTTATAAAATTACACATGATGAATAGGAATACATATACTCCGTCATTTATCAAACACCTAGCGTCTTATTAATTAATTAAAGCATCTCTTACTGGGGAATAGCTAGTAATTAAATTTACGTTTACAGCTGGAAAAATTAGCTATATGTTATTTATTACGCTATTCAATTAACACCGAAATCTCAGTGAAATATAATGGAAAAACTTTAACACGTTAAATCACTTAAATGCTAATATATATATATATATATATATATATATATATATATATATATATATATATATATATATATATATATATATATATATATATATATATATATATATATATATATATATATATATATATATATACCGCAACACAGGAAAAAATGAATTATCTCCACGTATTTAAGTAATCCAATTTTAATATGGCTCTTATAATAGCGAGCTAGATATTTTCAAAAAATTTCTGGAGCGACTGATAAATGAGTTTTTAGTGGATGGGCATATATACTGAAATAGCGCAGTTTCGCTAGAGAATGACGAAATTTACATCTTTGCCGATCAGCGAGGTTTCAGAGGGGATTTCTTTCCCAGATAAAGGATTTCTCCGTCCGCTTTGTTACCCAGTGAATCGACATCAAAAGACGTCTGATCTCAGCGATTTGCTCTCTCTTAGGGAACTTCAAAACCAGTTGCCTCGCCCGTGTTTGTCGTAATCTGACAGCAGGTAGACGCCCTTGGCCCGTCCCCTTTTGAAGGAATGTCAGTTATGGATCTGAATAGCTGCTTTGATAGCGCGTGAAAGAAGAAAGGTAGGCGTGGCTAAACTCTGAGTAAGGCAGATAGCGAGAAAGGCATGGCTAATGCGTAACAAACGTGCATGCTAATTAGGGAAGCAAAGGTAGGAAACCACGTTGATCGAGTTAATTGAAAAGAATGAGGGGTGCCGGTGAGAGTCAAGCGAACTAATCAATGTAGTCCATTCTCATAACCTGTCACAACATTGTCTTTTTTTAACAACCATTCTTTAGCGGTTTCATATCCTTTTTCACTGTTATTTTTATACATTTAGAATAACTCTCATTTCTTTTCTCTACTGTTATCCCTGCCAAAGACCTTCTGGTCGAAACGAAGGGCTTTTCTTTGTCCTTTGTCCCAGTTAGACTTAAATACTTGTTTACCTGATCGTTTCTCACAGGCCGTGATAACGTTACTGCAGTTCTTGTCGTGTTCTTGGAAAACGGGACGCATTTCACGAAAGTAAAAAAAAAAGTGTTACTTACAATAAATATAAACTAAGATAATAAAAGAAATAATTACAAGATTTAAATGAGACAGAAAATATTTTCGACACAGTGAGAAATAAAACTTTATTGAAAACTTAACTGGAAGAAAAGATTGAGTAAACAATGGACACACACACAATTTTAAGTTACAAAAAATGTAAATAAAGGACAAAACTGGCTGTCAGAGTGTACCAGTAAGAGGCAGAAAATGTAGGCGATCCATTACATCTACACGTCAATGAAAATGACTGTGACTTATCTTATCCGTTCACTGCCATACAACTGTTACTGGGCTAATTGTTTCCCCGATGTTTACTTAGTTTACATTAAATTTTTTGTTCCACTATTGCCCTGAAGCGTAGTTTCCGTACTTCGGCCAAGTGTGTCGAACTGGCTACTATGAACACGTGATGTCTATCCAAGAGCCTCTCGGAATGACAGAAATTTAAATAAGAAATAAAAGGAATAGAACGACTCTTATTATTATTGTTATTATTACTTAGATGGGCCTTACTTTCAACTAGTGTGTGACGGAATTATTGGGTCGATCTCTTCTCCTCTCCAGCAGCAGTCAGTTACATTTGTTGTGAGTACTGATTACGTGAAATTTCCGTGTCGGCACATTTCTTTCAGATAATAGCTATTTTCTAATCACCTTACACTCCTTTCAGTAATAATTCGTCTTGTCTGTTTACCTCACCATCCCAGCTGATTAAGTAGACAGGTGATGCAAATTGACCGACAGTCATGTTGGTAACATTCTCGTGTACCAAACCTTGGCCGCGCCGGATTAGCACGACGTACGCCCAGCCAGTTTATTTAACGCCGATATTACGATTCTTCTTCTTCTTCTTCCGTCCTTAGCCACCGACCGTCAAAGCAGTCAGTGGCCATTACGCCTAGTGGCGTCTTAGGACAACAGCAGATAGGGTTTCTTTGCCATTGTTTCCCATCACGCCTAGTGGCGTCTTTAGGGCAACGGCAAATCAACCCATTTGCTGTTGTTTCCGTACTCGAAGTGACTGGCAAACGGGTGATCAGCCCGTTGTGTGATATTGCGATTGGGATTCCCTAATTACTGTCGTGACGAGTCACAACCCAAATGGTTACACGAGGGTCGGTGTTTGCACAAGGACGGGCAGATAAATTACCTGTCTGCGGACATATTACAGACATGCACCTGGAAAACCGAATGAAGTAATAGATTTCGGCAGAATTATTACGAAGATATTAGTAGAGATAAAAGTAAGAATTTATTTGTAATCATTGACGAGAATAGTACGAAAATATCACTTCCATATTTGTGTTACGGTGTTTTTATTGATGTCGTCTGCTATAGTTGGCAGTGCGCAATTTTAGGTTAATAGAATTAATATAGATTGATGTTGATACTTCACGGATTAGTGAACGCAAAGTACACGGTCAAATTATGACGTGTTAGCGTTGATAAGGTCACGCTTCGTGACTTAGATACCGGACCCTTTTTACGTTGTCCGTCAAGCCGTGAAGACGTGTCCTACATCCTTCCAATGTTAGGCTTGGTAATGGCCGTATTATTTAAAATGATATAAGGACGCAGGGTCGGTCCAAATTTATATTATAAGGGATGAAACTAGAAGGTTGGTGGATAATCTGAATGATGGAAGGATTGTTGATCAGTTGTTTGATATATATATTCGTCAAGACTTATGTGCTTACTACCGGCTGTCTGAATCACAGCAGCGCGAGTATATAGCCATTGTGGTTCTGTTGACAGTAATTCGTTAGGACACGGACTGATCATAACATGTATTCAAGTGAAATCAAATTTAAAATATTTTTACTATGAACAATGCTCATGATTCGTCACATATGTTTTCCGTAATAAATTGTATCTTATGGACTCAAAATACCTTGGACTTCTCAAGTCGATATCATTGAATTGTTAATCAGTTCGACCCAGCATTCGCGTAATATACAATTGAGGCACGAAATTCAATTAATGAATGAGAACCAAGAAAACATTCAAGTCATGGCCAGAAGTTGTGAATAATCTTTATTAATACTAAGTTGGACGTTAATATGCAAGGACAAGCACAACAACTTCAACAATTTGGAAGACTTGCCCTTTGCATTAACGCACACAAATTTTCTAGTGGAAATATTTTGAATTACCCCACCAAAACACACAGGTTTTGAAACGATTGGAGGGCATTCGACATATAGGAAGAGCAAAATTCCTGATTAGACCCTACCTAAATCGTAACAAAGTACTGCGGGGGGAGCGAAGTGTAATATAACCTGACACTTTAGTTAGTTTAGAACACTGTGAAAATTCACCCCGCGCCAAGAAGACAACCAGACCTTGCAAGAAGCGGAGTGGCTAAGCGTTATGGCATCCGCCTCTAATGCTAAAGGTAACGGGTTTGCTCCCAGTAGGAGATATAACTGATGGGAATTTTTTTTCTCAGAATTAATGGTTCCTAAAGATGTCATACCACCACCCCCCGCCAAATCTCCTGGGTAGTGAGATCGGATACATAGCCTTCTTGGATAAGGGCGAATAAAGGAGATCCCGTATACAAGTTGCGCACGATAAAAATCCCTCGGCAGCTTAAAGATGAATAAAGCCAGTGTCGTTAACAGTCAGGCCCCATGCTACATAAAGAGCGAACAAGGAATGATGATGATGAATTCTTCAGGAGATTATAACGTCGAAAAAGAAACTGGATAAAAAAACAGCACCGACAGGTTTCTGTGACTCATAATTGTAAGGAAGCTTTATTCGAGAGAAAGTGTTGGGATGCCATAACGCTTAGCCACTCCGGCCCCCTACGGCCGCTGCCCTGGCAACATTTAAAAATTAGGATACACAAAAATATTTATATAATGTGTGCTTCCTGTATATACACATTGGGATCTTCGCCGGTGCTACAGACTTCGAGCACTGTGCTGAGATCTTCCTTGTGTGATCTAAGGAGGAGATCAGAGCACTGATGGAGTTATCCGTGTGCAATGAAGATGTTCTTTAAAAAACCACACCAAACCACACCAAATCAAACTAATCATCTTTAAGCTACATTATCTGAGCTCGTTATTCACTACGTTTTCCACGATTTCAAATAACACTTTCCCCACAAGCCCAAATTTGAGTCTATAAAATTCAAATGTAAAGACATCATTGAGATATCGTATTTCCGTAAATCGGTTTTTTTAAACATGTGGACAGATTTCAATTTGTAGTTGATGCCAGAGTTGAATTTGGTTGTACTCTTACTGCAACCAAATATTTTTGTTTTCTTTTGCTGTTGTTTGTTTGTTTGTGTTTTGTTTTTTGTCATGGCCTTCCAAAAGTTATAACCAATAGTGTTTTCCATAATGTACCTCCTTGTATATGTACCAGTATTACAATTTAAGACTTATCCCTTAATTAAGCCTTAAGAGGGATTAATTACTTATTATTGACTTTTATTAATAACAAATATAAACGTGAAACTTGCTCTGTGAACTTACCGGTGGTCTCTGAAGAGACAAAGCAAAAGTAGGACTACTGCACCCTATGCGTGTCGTACCAAGCGACTATTATGAGGTTGTACATGGAGCTGGCAGCTTCATCATAAGAAACAAATTGCGACAGAAGCCACTGCTGTAAGAGCATGTGAATGGTTGTTTCCATAAATTTGACTTGCTAGACCGGAGGGGAACGGAGGATCAAAAAGAAAAAAAATATGACTGGAAAGGCTAAAGAGACGCAATTGGGGGGGGGGGGGGGAAATGGATGAAAGTAAAAATCCACGTTCCCCAAATTGACACGAGGTACGGAATTGGACGTTTTGCGATACCAAGCGCTTGATTTGAATTTGAGCGGAAGAACGCAGATGTCTGAAAAAAATTACAAAAATTAAAAAGTAAATTTTTCTTAATATTAATGTTAGGAATATAAAAATTAGCTGGCCAGATGGCCTATTCTGAGCAGTGAACGAATATGGTCTTAATTTTACAGACGGATAGATAATATTGAAAATAATGACAAAAGACAGTGTAGTTTACATCAGCCACAGACTGCATTGAATCTAACATATCGTTATTTGCACACAAAAACACGACCTTGGGGACGCAGGTGTTCAAATTTACTTAGCATAGAAGTGAAGGGACATTGGTGGTAGCTGTGTCTAAATATAACTTTTTACAACAAAAATTTGAAGGGGAGAGAACGGTTGGGTCAAAAATCGAGCACAATTTTGTAGAAACACAAGTAGAGACGGACAGACTAACAGATAACCATCCATACGTGACTGAAGCTTGACTGAAATGACTTTAGTGAGGAAATTTGAAATTAAAAATAAACCTCGGCAGTGATTGGCCACAGACAATCATATTATTAGCGCTCAGAGCGCATTTGGGGTCATTCTTCAATAATTGTTCAGTGTTAGACACAGATTTTAAAGTGTGGTGTTTTCCCATATGAAAGACAGTGAGTTAAATTTAGGGACGCCATCCTATAGCCAGCAGCTCAGCTGAGTTTTGCTAGCACTTCTGTGTTAATTATTCATAATCTGGTAAGATTGAAATTATTTCTTTATATATTTTGAATATTGTTTCATGTTCGAGTGATTTGATACTGCCATATCATAATCTAGCCTTACAAACAAGTAGGGATTTTGCTCTAGACCCCCCGCCCAAGTCAGGGTCTAGGGACTAACAATGTACCTAAACACCAGCAAGGATTATGCAAGACCGATCAAGAGTTGAGAATAAGGAAACATATTACCTATCCTCTTTTAGGGTAGAAAACTAATAATTATTTTTCAGAATCTATAGTCTGGGAGGATCTATCGGATGTAAACCCACCATGGTAACTGTGCTGTTTGGTCAGAGAGATCTGACCTGTCTGTATAATGTGGTTGTTGTGTCAGTGTGGTGTCCAGACGTGGGTAGAGAATAGATTTTGACACATGGCCCATACTTTGATTGCAGAGCTGCGAGTTTCTGTCGTCAACGAAGCAGTATCTACTCGGGTGGTGATTTACACAAGTGTATCTGTGCAGTCCTTGTGACAGAGACCACCATTATTGCCCGCCAGCACGGAGAGGTGGGACCGCCTGATTTCAGCACCAGAGCTACAAATACCAGATGAGTGAGCCTCTGGTCTGCTGGATATTCACCAACCCCATTTAGTTGCAGATACCCCATAAAAATTCCCACCATTTTCTGGACACTGTGTAGTCAATATAGACAGGTGTGATGAGACCACCCCAACAGCACAGACAATAAATATCCTCCCTAGTAGCTGACTACCAGAACATTTTAATAAAACTAACTATTCTAGTACTTAAATATGTACACTTTTGCATTTATTATGTAACATTCCATGCATAATTTTCATAATTTTTAAATCCTTCTTTTAAAAACAAGTTCTGGTCAAAATAAAACTTGATCCAGAACAAATAAATGTAATATAATTATATCAAAAACTTTACACACGTGAGTTAGTTCAGTGTATTTTAACACTTGTTAATCTTATTAGTCTTGTTAAATATCTATGGGTATATTTATAACTATCACACCACAGTACACATCATAACCCTAGACACTTTACGCAGCTACATTCATTAAAAAAAAAAAATTAAGTGTGAGGTCGTAGTGGTAGCAAGAAAGGCCTTCTGACAATTCTCAATTACATTTTATCTCAGGAGCCTTCACAGCTGGCCTCATACAATTTACATGTAGTACCATCATCATCATACAATACCATCAATACCACTACATATATTGGGGTCTTGTCCAGGGATAATTAGCCCAACAGTAATATTAAGATCTCCTGGTGGGAGAAATAAAAGTAGGGAAATAAATTGTAAAATTTCCTTTAAAAGTAAAAGTGTCCCTGCAGATAAAAGTTGGTGAATCTTCACAGCCAGTAATAATTAATTAGTTAACTGGTTAGTTAGAATTAGTTAGATTATAGTCATAAGAAGTACTTAGCTTGTATATTATTATATTGTCTGAAAAGTATGGCTGAGCTAGCAAAGTTTAGATCAGCTGCTGTGCTCACTGCGAAGGAGATGGGGATGGATGGTCAAATTTTAATTCAATACGTAACGACTGAATGTGATAAATATATTAAAAGGGAAGATAGAAAGGTAGCTGAAGAGAAGAGGTTACAAATTGAGGCTGATAGAGAAATTAAGAGGCTGCAGATTGAGGCAGAAGAAAAACGACAGCAAAGGGAGGCAGAAGAAAAACGACAGCAAAGGGAGGCAGAAGATAAAAAGGCCGAAAGGGAGGCAGAAGATAAAAAGGCCGAAAGGGAGGCAGAAGATAAAAAGGCCGAAAGGGAGGCAGAAGATAGAAGGTTGCAGAGGGAGCACGAATTACGACTAAGGGAGCTGGAATTACAAGGCCCGGCCCCTGAAAATGGTGCCAGCCCTTTTGCCTCAGATGCTACGCCCAGTATGGGAGCCTCAAACTCAGCTATGGGGTTTCATTTAGACCATTTTGTTGAGAAAGACGATGACATAGAGGGGTACCTGGGACGTTTTGAGTTATTAGCTACTACATATGGGTTAGAGAGAGAGAGGTGGAGTTTAAAGCTATCACAGGGATTGAGGGGTGCTTCTTATGAAGTATTTGCCAAAATGAACAGGGAAGACCAAGACAATTATGACATGTTAAAGCAGGCTTTGTTATTAAGGTACGAGAAGAATGGTGAATTTTATCGTAAGAGATTTAGAAATGCCAAACTGTTGTCTGGGGAGACATACCACCAATTCTCTGCCAGACTAGAAACCTATTTGGAGAAATGGACGGCTCTGGGGAAGACCCAAGATCTTAAAGAAATGATCATGATTGAGCAATTGAGAGAGTCCATGGCTCCAGACATGAGAAAATTTCTCATGGAACAAGGTGCAGAGAAGTTGGGGGAAATTTTAAATGTTGCTGAGAGGTATCAGGCAGCTCAGGCAGAGGTAAGTGGTGCTAAGAAGAAGCACATAGACAATTTTAAAGCTCCACAGCAATTTAATAAATTTGATAATAGAGAGCAGGGAAATAAAGGTAGGACAAATTTTGAGCGGCCAAGAAATGACTATCGCGACAGAAACTCACAGTTCAATGACCAAAAGTTCAATGAAAGAAAACCGTTGAACCAAGGAAAAAGATGGTGTAAATGGTGCAAGAAGGATAACCATAACACCGAATTTTGTAGAAGGAAACCTTCAAACATTGCTGCAATGAAGTCGGGGACGCAAAGATTAAAGGTTAATCCTAAGGGACAACAGGAACCTTATCACCCCCCAGTTTGTGAGGATGTTATTTGTAATGGGGTCACCATAAGGTGCCTTTATGATACAGGTTTGGATTATGATTCAGTTGTGAAGTCTAGCCTAGTGGACCCAAGTCAGTATACCACAGAAACAGTGGAAATACAAGGGGCGACTAAGGACATACCACTCATGACACTTCCCATCGCAAGGATAACGGTGAAAACTCGCTATGTGGAAGGAGAAATCAGAGCAGCAGTGATAGATGAACCAATCTACCCTCTGATATTGGGGTGTAGATACGTCTTCTTGGGGAATCCCGAGAAACCTGTGATCATGGCGACAGTGCAGACCAGGTCACAGAAGAAGGAGGAAGAAGGTGAACCTATAAACGCTCATCCAGAGGAGATGAGGAAGGCGCAGGCTGAGGATAGGACACTCAAGCCCTGTTTTAAAAAATTACCCAAATGCCACACACCTCCGAGCAAGGGGGAATATTTCATGAAGAACAAACTCTTATACAGGAAGGCCGGAACTGGAACAAATGGTCACAACCAGCTGGTTCTTCCCATTGCATATAGAGAGAAAGTGATGGAACTCGGACATGCAATCCCCTTCAGTGGTCACATGGGGATCAGCGCCACAGGACAGCGTATAGCTTGTCATTACTTCTGGCCAGGGATAACGGAGGATATAAAAAGATATGTCAAATCCTGCCCAGAATGTCAAAGGGTAGCTCCAAAGCACTGGACTGCCCCTGCAACTCTAGGGGAAATGCCCATAGTGGGAACACCTTTTGAGAGGGTTGCAGTGGATATTGTAGGACCTCTCACTCGGACCAAGAGGAGGAACAGTTACATCCTTACTCTGGTGGACACTTGTTCTATGTGGGGAGAGGCGGTAGCCCTGCCATCAATTGATTCAAAACATGTAGCAGAGGCACTACTTACAATATTTACCCGATTAGGATTCCCGCATCAAATCTTGACGGATAATGGTTCTCAGTTCAAGGGGAAACTAACGGAAGAAGTTTTTAAGCTATTTCAAGCCAGGCACTTTCATTGTAGTCCGTACCATCCACAAGGGAACGGCCAGGTAGAGAGGTTCAATGGGACTCTCATTTCTATCCTGAGAAAGCTGGCACACGAAAAAACCGGATCTGTGGGATCAATTCCTGCCCGCCGCATTGTTTGCGTACCGGGAGGTACCACATAGTTCAACCGGGATGGCTCCCGCAACTCTGCTATTTGGGAGGCCAATAAAAGGTCCATTAGAAGCTTTATTAAGGACCTGGACAGATGAGAAGGCGGAAGAGACTGTTACCTCATCGTATCAATATGTGAACGAACTGACCACTCGTTTGAAAGCTGGATGGAAACTGGCAAATGATAATTTGAAACAAGCCAGGAAGAAACATGCAGCATATTTTAATAGGAAGGCAAAGGACAGGGAACTGGCAGTCGGAGAGAAGGTGCTGCTTCTACTACCGGGAAGCCAGAATAAATTACAAATTGGTTGGCAAGGTCCATATACGGTTCTAGAGAAGGTGTCTAGAACAAACTATAAAATTGACAAAAAGGGGAAGGAAAAAGTTTATCATGTAAACCTGTTAAAGAAGTATCTGGACAGACCACTCCAGGAAAGCACCCCCTTATTGACCTTGGCTATTGCAACCCAGATGCAAAAAGAACCACTCACCTCACATGAATACCCATTACATCCTTGTGAAACAGCAGCACAGGTAAAAGTCAGTAAGCACCTGACTAAAAACCAGAGGGAGAGAGTTCAACAAGTTCTGGAGGAACATACAGATGTATTAACAGATAAACCAGGCCATACAAATTTGCTACAGTATGACATGAAACTGGTAGACTCAAACCCAATCTGTATGAGAGCCTATTCTATTCCGTTCGCGAAGGAGAAGGCATTAAAGGAAGAAATAGATTATTTATTGAAGGAGGGGATTATTTCGCACAGTGAATCATCTTTTAGTTCTAGTGTCGTTTTGTTGAGGAAACCGTCTGGGGAACACAGACTGTGCATAGATTACAGGAAACTGAATGCTGTCACAGAAGGACAAGTGGATCCATTACCAGACACAAAACAGCTATTTGCCAGACTGAACAAGGCAAAATACTTTTCAAAAGTGGATCTTAGTAAAGGCTATTACCAGATCCCAGTGAAGCCTGAAGTGAGACCTTATTTGGCTTTTAGCACTTCGGATGGACATTATGAATTCAATATGCTACCATTCGGACTGAAAAATGCTCCGAGTGTGTTTTCAAGGATGATGCGAAAATTGTTGGACCCCCTGAATAACCCATGTATCACAAATTTCATGGATGATATTCTCGTCGCCACCGAGACATTTGAAGAACACATTGAAGCTCTGGAGATGTTGTTTGATAGACTTCGGGAGGCGAACTTAACTGCTAGGCCAACAAAATGTTGTATTGGATGCAAAGAGTTGGAATTCTTGGGGCACACTGTATATCAGGGTAATATGACCCCTGATCCTAAGAACTTGGAAAAACTGCAGAGAGCACCTAGGCCGCAAACCAAAAAGGACGTGCGATCATTCGTGTCGTTATGCGGATTTTATCAGAAATACATCAAAAATTTTAACGCCATTTGTGCTCCTCTGACTGATCTGACTCGCAAGGGACTTCCAGATAAAATTATTTGGACTGCACAATGTGAATTAGCGTTCCAAGAGTTAAAGGAAAAACTCACTAGCAAGCCTATTCTCAAACTGCCTGATTTGACACAGGACTTTGTCTTAAGAACCGATGCAAGTAATGTAGGACTAGGAGGGGCTTTGTTGCAAAGATCATCTTCACCTGATGGGGAACTGAAACCAGTCGCTTATGCAAGCCGCAAATTGAATAAGGCGGAACAAGGATACTCCACAAGCGAAAAAGAATGTTTAGCATTAATCTGGGCAATAAAGAAGTTTCAAATCTATCTGTATGGTAGGACATTTGTGGTGGAGACGGATCATCAGCCTCTCGTGTTCTTGTCTCAGGCTAAGCATGAAAACGCAAGATTGCTGAGGTGGTCTTTATTGCTTCAACCTTATCAGTTTAGTATCCAATATATCCCAGGCAAATTGAATGTCGGTGCAGATTTCCTCAGTCGGCACCCCTGTGATCAAAATTAGAGTAATGGCAGACGGGAGGAGTAATTTTACCTATGTGTATCGCTGGTTTTGGAACTTGCCATAGGCATGTTTTCAGGTGGGGAGATGTGTAGTGAAATTGACAGAGATACAACGGTAAAAAATTCCTCCAAGGATAACATTTAAGGATAAAAACATAATGCGTAGGCTGCTGATGTACATGATCGCCTAGACCGCGGGTCATCACCCTCCATAATTTTGACTTGCTAGACCGGAGGGGAACGGAGGATCAAAAAGAAAAAAAAAAATATGACTGGAAAGGCTAAAGAGACGCAATTGGGGGGGGGGGGGGGGGAGGGAGGAAAGAAAAAAAATTAAAGCCCCCCAAATTGACACGAGGTACGGAATTGGACGTTTTGCGATACCAAGCGCTTGATTTGAATTTGAGCGGAAGAACGCAGATGTCTGAAAAAAAAATTACAAAAATTAAAAAGTAAATTTTTCTTAATATTAATGTTAGGAATATAAAAATTAGCTGGCCAGATGGCCTATTCTGAGCAGTGAACGAATATGGTCTTAATTTTACAGACGGATAGATAATATTGAAAATAATGACAAAAGACAGTGTAGTTTACATCAGCCACAGACTGCATTGAATCTAACATATCGTTATTTGCACACAAAAACACGACCTTGGGGACGCAGGTGTTCAAATTTACTTATTAGAAGTGAAGGGACATTGGTGGGTAGCTGTGTCTAAATATAACTTTTAACGACAAAATTTTGGAGGGGAGAGAAAGGTTGGTTCAAAAATCAAGTACATTTGTTGAAACACAAGTAGAGACGGACAGACTAACAGATAACCATCCATACTTGACTGAAGCTTGACTGAAATGACTTTAGTGAGGAAATTTGAAATTAAAAATAAACCTCGGCAGTGATTGGCCACAGACAATCATATCATTAGCGCTCAGAGCGCATTTGGGGTCATTCTTCAATAATTGTTCAGTGTTAGACACAGATTTTAAAGTGTGGTGTTTTCCCATATGAAAGACAGTGAGTTAAATTTAGGGACGCCATCCTATAGCCAGCAGCTCAGCTGAGTTTTGCTAGCACTTCTGTGTTAATTATTCATAATCTGGTAAGATTGAAATTATTTCTTTTTATATATTTTGAATATTGTTTCATGTTCGAGTGATTTGATACTGCCATATCATAATCTAGCCTTACAAACAAGTAGGGATTTTGCTCTAGACCCCCCGCCCAAGTCAGGGTCTAGGGACCAACAAGGTACATAAACTACAGCAAGGATTATGCAAGATATATCAAGCGTTGAAATAGGATATTACCTATCCTCTTTTAGGGCCAACAACTAATAAATATTTTTCAGAATCTATAGTCTGGGAGGATCTATCTGATGTAAACCCACCATGGTAACTGTGCTGTTTGGTCAGAGAGATCTGACCTGTCTGTATGATGTGGTTGTTGTGTCAGTGTGGTGTCCAGACGTGGGTATAGAATAGATTTTGACACATAGCCCATACTTTGATTGCAGAGCTGTGAGTTTTCTATCGACAACAAAGCAGAGTCTATCCGGTGGTGATTTACACAAGTGTATCTGTGCAGTTCTTGTGACAGAGACCACCATTATTGTCCGCCAGCACGGAGAGGTGGGACCGCAAGTTTTCAGCACCAGAGCTACAAAAAGATGAGTGAGCCTCTGGTCTGCTGGACATTCACCAACTATTGGTAGTGACTAATACCCCCATAAAAATTCCCACCAGTTTCTGGACACGGTGTAGTCAATATAGACAGGTGTGATGAGACCACCCCAACAGCACAGACAATAAATATCCTCCCTAGTAGCTGACTACCAGAACATTTTAATAAAAGTACTTAAATATGTACTATTTATAGTAACTTCCAAATTTTAAATCCTTCTTTTAAAACAAGTACACTTTCAGAACAAATAAATGTAATTATTATGTCAAAAAACTTTAACATTCCATGCATAAATCAATTTTAATCATAAAATCTGTTGTAAAACTAACCTTCTTTTAAAAGCCACATTCATTAAGTTCTAGGGTAGCAAAAAGGCCTAAATTCTCAACCCTCTTGATCCAGAACTTCAAATAAACATGTAGTAATATAATTATATCAAAAACTTTACACACGTGAGTTAGTTCTGGTCTTCCAGTTTGTTCTTTTAAAGACCATCTTATGTGTGGCGAAAGGTTTTCCTAGTATGATAGTAGTGGTAGAGCAGAAGTAGAATCTCTCTCCAGAAAGTATGAAGTTCCAGTGCCCGAGAAGTACACTGGTATCACAAGTGAGTTACAGCTGTGAATACTCTGAGCTGGACAATAGATTTAGGCTTCAGAAGTATAAGATGCTACTTCGCTATCGTAACCCTATGTGATATTATAATTAAATTAGAAAAAGTAACTCAAAATTTAACAGTTAAAAATTTAACAAGTCAAATGAGTACAATTATCCAATTTATTATGTACATCTATATATTCTTGTAATGATAAATGGGTGTTGGAAGATGGTAAAATGTATGATTATTTACAGTTACAAATTAAAATAACTAATAGAAAAAGTCTTGGATTTATCTTCCACTGAATTTATAAAACAAGTTTGTCACATTATCTCTTGCCATCTAGTTTTCATCATTAGAAAGTCGTTTTAGAACTGCTCACAGGATTTGTTGGATGGAAATATATATAAACTCAACTTTATCCACGTCTGCTCGAGGTTCCTCCGACACACTGGAGTACGGAAGACTTTCCTTCAGCCCGCCCTATAACTACGGGGGACTAAGGTGTTGAAGTTTGGTTGACCTCTAGGCTTCAGTGAGCTGGATCAACTTCTTCAAGTCTTTAGTTTCTCGATCAGGAATGATCATAAACATTGATCATAAAAACCTGGAACAAGAAGTAATAGGTGGCCATTGTTCTAACAATCTCACCACCCTCTGCTGTTCATGATGCGACCATGTCTTCAGTGTTTGTATGTAAATGAATGAATCATGGTAGTATATTACAGAGATAGCATGATAAGATAATGTATAAGGTGCAGAATTAACAATATACATGAATAAATCACATGTTATGATACATGGGTACGATATAACCTTTGCCTTCCACTTATGGATGTCAAGTCACTTATGTACTTGCTGGTATGTCGTAAGCTTCCAGGCAAGAATTAGCCATAATATATTTGGCTAACCAATTAATGGTTATGCTTCCTGACAATGCCGGTGAAGGTTATCTCTGGTTAGCGTCATTCCCTTTTTTATTATATCTGCTACAATCAATCAGAAATAAAATCTGAAATAAAATGATATTAGTAATACATATATTTTTAATAAACTTACATACCCTCTTAGGATTAATAAGCTCACGGTGAGACTGTATTGGCTTAACTTAATCTGCCCTGCATGCAGCGTGAAAATAGAACTTTTCTTGCAGAGGCTGTCCTCCAGTTTCTCACTCTGGCTTCTGGATTTGGTGTGTGATTTACAATGCGCCGCTCTGTCCTTATATTTCAGTCTCTCGCGCGTACGAGAAAGCAGCTCCCAAATTCCCCAAAAGATTTTAGTTTCATCTCCTGTTTTGAAGCTATTTGAAACAATCTGTGCTTTTCCTGTACTCGTTTTTCTCTTCTGTCACTCACACACTTATCTCCTTCCTTCCTTCCTATATATCATTTCCCTTTTCCCCATATGGGGCTTTCATTACATATAAGTTTTATACAATTCCGTTGAGGCTTGTTAGTGTAATAAATTTTTAAAGATTATTAGCTAACTTTTAGCCGATGTGATGAAGGTGAAAAATATTAATTATCTTTAAAACTATTTATATTTGAATAATATCCTTTTGGATATAATTCCTAGCCTATCTCCTTTGTTGAGTTATATTTATTTAATATTATTCCAACCATGCGTTCTCCTGTAGTGAATAATTTAATGTCCAGTAAATGCAAACTTTTAAAGTCGGCCATACATTCCTATATAGCTATTTCCTCATTCTTCAGTAATACTGTATGGCTTTTAACCGTAAGTCACATTTCCGCTGTCTACCAACTTCAAAGAAAGACCGCAGCGCTGACCTTGCGCTGGTGTGTGTGGGGTGTCGCGTGGGCGTGTCGCGCTACAACCAAGCAAGTGTTTACCAAATCTCGCTACAGAGCCCTCTTCTTTAAAACAGTGCCTGCACGGTTAACTTTTTGGTAACACATGCTGCAGTTCCTCCTTAATTTTCTGTTTCTCTATATCTCCTTTGATAGGATGCCTACTTAAAAAATCGGGTCCAAGATTGTCCCGTCCTGGTATGTATCTCACATTGAACGAATATGGAGATAACAGTAAACTCCACCTTAAAAGTCGTGAATTTAATTTTTTTAGACACTGCTAAAAACATCAAAGGCTGGTGATCACTTTCCACAATGAAGTGTTTCCCGTAAAGAAAAGGGGCGAATTTGTTGATCGACCAGACCAAAGCGAGGCATTCACGTTCAACGGTAGAATAATTTCTCTCAGCTGTATTTAACTTTCTACTGGCAAAAGCTACTGGTAATAGCATATGTGGCGGTGTGTCTGCCCGCTGTAGTAATGTTGCTCCGATGCCTACATTGCTAGCATCCGTTCTTAGTACGAATTCTTGTGTGAGATCGGGAAGGGCAAGGATAGGTTTATTTGTCAGCTTATTTTTCAACTCTGTATAAGCCTGTTCACACTCCACAGTCCATTGTATTTTATCCGGCTGACCTTTTTTGGTTAAGTCGGTTAATGGCGCGCACAATGAGTTAAAATGGGGTATATATTTCTGATAAAACCCGCACAGTGACACAAAGGATCTTACATCCTTCTTAGTTTGTGGTCTTGGTGCTTTTCTCATTTTCTCTACATTCTTTGGGTCCGGAGACATTTGCCCTGTAGAGATAGTGTGACCTAAAAATTCCAATGTCTCACATCCAATATGACACTTAGTTGGGCGTGCTGTCAATCCCGTTTCTCTTAATCTACCTAACAACATGGAGAGTGCTACTACGTGTTCCTCGAATGTAGTGGTAGCAATCAGAATATCATCCATGAAGTTGGTGATATGAGGATTTTGTAATGGTTCCAACAATTTCCTCATCATTCTGGTGAAGATACTTGGAGCATTCTTTAAACCAAATGGGAGTACATTGAACTCGTAATGTCCATCCGGTGTACTAAAGGCTAACAGTTTCCTAACTTCTGGTTTCACTGGTATTTGGTAGTATCCCTTGCTTAGATCTACTTTTGAAAAATACCGAGCCTTACTCAATGTAGCAAACAACTGATTGGTGTCAGGTAATGGGTCTACCTGAGATTCAGTGATAGCATTTAGTTTCCTATAATCAATGCATAACCTGTGTTCACCACTAGGCTTCCTTAATAGCACCACACTTGAGCTGTAGGGAGATTCAGACTTTGAAATAATTTTCTCTTTTAAGAGATAATCAATCTCATCCTTGAGTGCCTGTCCTTTAGCATAAGGTATAGGGTATGTCCGCATACAAACTGGTGTAGGGTCAGTAATCGTCATGTCATACTCTAACAGATTAGTACACCCCGGCTTATCTGTGAGTACATCAGCATGGATTTCTAACACCTCCTGAACCTTTTTCCTCTGCTCAAGAGTTAAATGTTCACTCACATTAACCTGAGCATAGCTTTCCGTAGTTGATAGGGGGTATTCCATGGAGGAAATTGGTTCATCCTGCATTTCTGTTGCAATGGCCAGGGTCATGATATGGGCAACTTCTGATGCTTCCCTGTCATAATACTTTTTAAGAAGGTTGACATGATACACCTTCTCCTTTCCTTTCTTGTCAATCTTATAGTTGGTCCGGGAAAGTTTTTCCAATATGACGTAGGGTCCCTGCCATCCAATTTGCAATTTATTATTGCTGCTGGGCAACAGTAACAGAACCTTTTCTCCCACCTCAAGTTCCCTATCTTTTGCTGTTTTATTGTAGTAAGCAGCCTGCTTCCTCCTGGCCTGTCTCAAGTTATCATTTGCCAGTTTCCAACTTGTTTTCAATCGAGATGTCAACTCGTTGACGTATTGGTATGAAGAAGTCACGGTTTCTTCTGCTTTTTCATCAGTCCATGTCCGCAACAATGCTTCCAGTGGACCTTTGATTGGTCGTCCAAACAACAATGTAGCTGGAGCCAATCCTGTGGAGTTATGTGGGACTTCCCTATAGGCAAATAGTGCTGAGGGTAAGTATGTGTCCCAAGTTTCAGGTTTCTCACTAGCCAACTTTCTAAGGATTGAAATGAGCGTGCCATTGAACCGCTCTACTTGACCATTCCCTTGGGCGTGGTACGGGCTACAGTGATAATGTCTAGCTTGAAATAACCTGAATACTTCTTGTGTTAGCTTTCCCCTAAACTGAGAACCATTGTCAGTCAATATTTGATGTGGGAAACCTAATC
Organism: Oreohelix idahoensis; assembly: GCA_024509875.1. Lineage (NCBI taxonomy): Eukaryota > Metazoa > Mollusca > Gastropoda > Stylommatophora > Oreohelicidae > Oreohelix > Oreohelix idahoensis. The sequence continues at coordinate 88,154 of JAMPIV010018773.1, read as the reverse complement.
GGGTGAATATTGTTAACAGTGCCTCTGCCACATGTTTCGAATCTATCGATGACATTGCTACTGCCTCTCCCCACATAGAGCAAGTATCGACCAAGGTTAAGATATATGCATTTCTCTTCTTGGTCCTACTGAGGGGTCCAACAATATCCACGGCAACACGTTCGAAGGGCGTTCCCATGATGGGCATTTCTCCCAGTGTTGCTGGTGCAGTCCTATGTTTAGGAGCTACTCTTTGGCATTCTGGACAGGATCTCACATACCTCTTTATGTCCTCTGTGATCCCTGGCCAAAAGTAGTGACAGGCTATCCGTTGTCCAGTGGCCCCTATTCCCATATGTCCACTGAAGGGTATAGCATGTCCTAGCTTCATAACCTGCTCCCTGTATGATTTTGGCACTACAAGCTGTCCATGTCCTTTTGGTCCTGTTCCAGCTTTTCTATATAGTAGGCCTTTTTTCATATATAAGTCTCCTTTCTCTGGAGGGTTATGGCTTTTAGGTAATTTGCCAAAGCAAGGCTTCAATGTACTGTCAGCAGTTTGAGCCTTTCTCATCTCTTCTGGATGAGTATTGATGATAGTGTCCTCCTCTTTCTTAGAGCTTGCCCTGGTCTGGACTGTTGCCATCACTATGGGTCTTATAGGTTCTCCTAGAAAGACATATCTACATCCCAGTATTAATGGGTAGATAGGGTTGTCCATCACTGCTGCTTTGATCTCTCCTTCCACATAGCGAGATCTTATGTTGATTCGGGCTATGGGCAGTGTCATGGTTCCTGCTCCCTTGACTGGTCCTCTGATTTCCACTGTTTCTGTGGTTATCTGTTCCGGACTCACCAGAGAAGAGCACACTACTGAGTCAAAGTCCAAGCCTGTATCATATAAGCACAGTACTTGGGTGCCATTCAAGGTCACTTCCTCACAGACAGGGGGATGATGGAGGTCATTCTGACTATCTGCCAGGTCCTTCCTTCCCTTGTTCTCTGTTGTAAGGCATGCAGCGTGATGAGGAGGGTTTTTCCGTCTGCATTCCGCAGTATTGTGGTTACTCATTTGGCAAGATTTACACCACTTTCCTTCCTTTCTTGGAGGTTTCTTTTCTGATCCTAGAGGGTTTTTGTCTTTATAATCAGTTCTGTGTTTGTTCTTGTTGGAATTGTCCCTGTGTTCATAGTTGGTAAAGTTTTGTGAAGGTTTGAAGTTCTCACCCTGCTTCTTCTTATTTCCTGATACTTCTGACTGAGCTGCTTGATATCTTTCAGCCATGGTTAAAATATCTTCCAATCTCTCAGCTCCTTGTTCCATAAGAAATTTTCTCATTTCTTGAGGCATGGATTCTCTCAGTTGCTCCATCATGACCATTTCTTTTATATCTTGACACTTTCCTAAGCTAATCCATTTTGTCAGATAAGTTTCCAATCTGGCAGAAAACTGGTGATAGTTTTCTCCTGGAAGTAGCTTAGCAGTTCGGAATCTCTTTCTATAAGATTCAGAATTCTTTTCGTACCTGACCAGTAAAGCTTGTTTTAAGATTTCATAATCTTCCTGGTCTTCTTTTGAGAGTTTTAAATAAACATCGTATGAAACTCCCCTCAACCCCTGAGATAGCTTAAGGCTCCATTTTTCCTTTTCCAATCCATAGGTAGAGGCCAGTCTCTCATATCTATCCAGGTACGACTCAATGGCGTCCTCTTTTTCAATAAATGGATCCAGGTGGAAACTCATGGCTCCATTTGCCGCGCTATGGTTGGAGCTACTCTCAGAGTGAGGTGAGCTAGCACCATGATTGCTAGCTGCTCCCTGGAGTTCAAGTTCCTTTAAACTTAACTCATGCGCTCTTTGTAACCTTCTTTCTTCAGCTTCCAAAATTAGTCTCTTTTCTTCTCTTTCCAGTCTTTTGGCTTCTCTCTCTGCTTCTAATTTCTTAGCTTCAGTCTCAACTTCCATTCTTTTAGTCTCTCTTTCTGCCTCTAATTTCTTAGCTTCAGCCTCAACTTCCATTCTTTTGGTCTCTCTTTCTGCCTCTAATTTCTTAGCTTCAGCCTCAACTTCCATTCTTTTGGTCTCTCTATCTAAATATTTATCCACTTCAGTTGTGATATATCGAATTAGAGCATCTCCTGTCATACCCAAGTCTTTTCCTTCCTGCATAATCGCAGCTCTAAACTTCACCAATTCAGCCATGATGCTTACTTACCAGAGGGTATATAATTTTATCTTCACTAACAAACTAACTTAATTAAAATCAATTAATTACTTTGAACAAGACAAATCCTTAAAACCTTGTGAGCGTTTCCTATTTACTTCGTACTCAATGGTACTACTATTACAAACAAATTTCTAAGTTTTTAGAATTTTTTCCAAAAAAAAAAAAATTTATTTTTACAAACTATTTGTGGCTCAAGATAGAAGAATACATAGATAGTGGCCCAGGATACAAAATAATATCCCGCGAAAGAGCCCCCAATGTAGCGAAAGGTTTTCCTAGTATGATAGTAGTGGTAGAGCAGAAGTAGAATCTCTCTCCAGAAAGTATGAAGTTCCAGTGCCCGAGAAGTACACTGGTATCACAAGTGAGTTACAGCTGTGAATACTCTGAGCTGGACAATAGATTTAGGCTTCAGAAGTATAAGATGCTACTTCGCTATCGTAACCCTATGTGATATTATAATTAAATTAGAAAAAGTAACTCAAAATTTAACAGTTAAAAATTTAACAAGTCAAATGAGTACAATTATCCAATTTATTATGTACATCTATATATTCTTGTAATGATAAATGGGTGTTGGAAGATGGTAAAATGTATGATTATTTACAGTTACAAATTAAAAATAACTAATAGAAAAAAAGTCTTGGATTTATCTTCCACTGAATTTATAAAACAAGTTTGTCACATTATCTCTTGCCATCTAGTTTTCATCATTAGAAAGTCGTTTTAGAACTGCTCACAGGATTTGTTGGATGGAAATATATAAACTCAACTTTATCCACGTCTGCTCGAGGTTCCTCCGACACACTGGAGTACGGAAGACTTTCCTTCAGCCCGCCCTATAACTACGGGGGACTAAGGTGTTGAAGTTTGGTTGACCTCTAGGCTTCAGTGAGCTGGATCAACTTCTTCAAGTCTTTAGTTTCTCGATCAGGAATGATCATAAACATTGATCATAAAAACCTGGAACAAGAAGTAATAGGTGGCCATTCACGGTGAGACTGTATTGGCTTAACTTAATCTGCCCTGCATGCAGCGTGAAAATAGAACTTTTCTTGCAGAGGCTGTCCTCCAGTTTCTCACTCTGGCTTCTGGATTTGGTGTGTGATTTACAATGCGCCGCTCTGTCCTTATATTTCAGTCTCTCGCGCGTACGAGAAAGCAGCTCCCAAATTCCCCAAAAGATTTTAGTTTCATCTCCTGTTTTGAAGCTATTTGAAACAATCTGTGCTTTTCCTGTACTCGTTTTTCTCTTCTGTCACTCACACACTTATCTCCTTCCTTCCTTCCTATATATCATTTCCTTTTCCCCATATGGGGCTTTCATTACATATAAGTTTTATACAATTCCGTTGAGGCTTGTTAGTGTAATAAATTTTTAAAGATTATTAGCTAACTTTTAGCCGATGTGATGAAGGTGAAAAATATTAATTATCTTTAAAACTATTTATATTTGAATAATATCCTTTTGGATATAATTCCTAGCCTATCTCCTTTGTTGAGTTATATTTATTTAATATTATTCCAACCATGCGTTCTCCTGTAGTGAATAATTTAATGTCCAGTAAATGCAAACTTTTAAAGTCGGCCATACATTCCTATATAGCTATTTCCTCATTCTTCAGTAATACTGTATGGCTTTTAACCGTAAGTCACATTTCCGCTGTCTACCAACTTCAAAGAAAGACCGCAGCGCTGACCTTGCGCTGGTGTGTGTGGGTGTCGCGTGGGCGTGTCGCGCTACAACCAAGCAAGTGTTTACCAAATCTCGCTACATATTGTAACACTTGTTAATCTTATTAGTCTTGTTAATTATCTATGGGTATATTTATAACTATCACACCACAGTACACATCATAACCCTAGACACTTTACGCAGCTACATTCATTAAAAAAAAAATTAAGTGTGAGGTCGTAGTGGTAGCAAGAAAGGCCTTCTGACAATTCTCAATTACATTTTATCTCAGGAGCCTTCACAGCTGGCCTCATACAATTTACATGTAGTACCATCATCATCATACAATACCATCAATACCACTACAATGATTATGATGATGATGATGAAACTTGATGGACAGTAACCGATTTGTTTTTAAATAATGTGACATTATTTAACAAAATGACGTTTCTAATTTAAAAAATGCCAGTGTTGCCAACATTTAGTAATACAAAGGTGTTGTGTACTGAGTAAAGACCAAGCTGATATGTCATCATACTGGTGTACAATTAAATTTTTTTTTTTTTGGTCATTTCAAATTAAGATATTTAGTTTTTCGACTGACATTAACCTTGAAAATGTATAGACATTTTAAAAAATTAACTTAAAATTTCAAATAAAACAAACTATTAAATATTTTATTTCATTTTTATATATTTATTGAAGTATCACTTATTTTAGTTTTAAAATGCAGAGCAGTCAAAATGTTCTGTGCTCCGGCTCCGCTCAAACTCTGGGTTAAAGCCTGCTGCACTGCTCCGAGCTCCAGGTTCGGGCTTCGCTTCAAAGCCCTGATAACTGGAAGATAACAGATCCAGAGACAATCAACGTTTTATTTGTCAGATTTCTAACGCTTGATACACACAGCCGGCAACAGGGATTTTTGAAGGTGGCACGAGGCCTCGTTCTCCTTCCCACTCGCCTCCCACAGTGCCGTAATTACTGTACTCTTACGAGACATGTGGGTGCTCAGTACGCAACATGGATTAACCAAAAAACGATTGTTTAAGAAATGAACTACATGTAAACATAAAACTAGTTCGTATTTTAAACTCCGACAGAAAAAGTTTCAGCTGTTCTTTTAAATTTTAATTAAGTTTTTGTTGCTGTCAAAAATACGTTTTAGCGCCCTCCACCAAGACGGTGCTGGGTGCAGCAGTACCAGCTCACACTGCTCAAGAGTCAGCCCTGGTGACACGTGACCGACAATGAGAAACAGCTGTAGAAAATATGATATGAGAATAAACATACTCAAAATACGAGTCGTGGGGTTCGGCAGATACAATATCAGTTTGCATATCAACATTGATAATCATGAATTTTAACATGAATTCTGAAAGTACTAGCAATAACCCGTCAACATTGACAGGTTATTAATTAAAGTGTGTTGTTTCTGTTACATGTATTACAGACGGTACTATCACTACTGTGGTCATTTCATTGCAGGCGACCGTCATTAGATATTTGTAGTGAAAATTATATAGATGTATTTAATATTAAGACATGGAGTAAACTTACCTAAATGACATGTGGAGCAGTAATAATGATCTAATGGTCCGGGATTTTGACTAAATAACTAACATTTCTTTTATGACAACATTCTCGTAATTGTTCGTGCATCTTTTAAAATCTTGCCTTGGTCGACTTACTGCCTCTGAGAAGCCATGGTAGACTTACTGCCTCTGAGAACAACGTTTGAAGTTTGACGAAACTCCAGTTCATGTACTGTTTATCAATCGTGTTGTTGGCTTCTTTCCATAATCAAACTGTTCACGCACACCTTCATTTGCGCACTTTTTCTATTTCGGGAGAGTACATATAAGGGGAAACAATACAATTATCGTCTAACTTTCAACCACAGTTGCACCCCCTTAGCTGTGGTTGAAAGTTAATGTACTCTCTCTCGAAAATAGAAAAAGTGCGCAAATGACGGTGTGCAAAATGTGACTGACCGACCGACCGACCGACTGAAGTACTTACGGCAGGAATTATGGTATTGGATAGTTTGCATACGGCACTTTCACAGGGAATGAAAGATTGCACAGAGAGACCGAAAAGCGAGTATAGATAGTAAGATTACCAACCTGGAATTGGTGGAGACAACCAGACACATACCAGTATAACGAGAGGTGAGGAAAAGATGGTTTTGGACATGACACCCACTGAGAAATTCAGTTTATAGCATTAAAAGGCAGTTGTATTCCTGAGCCAGCACAGTACAAGAAATTTAGGGAGATCTAAAACCCCATAAAGAAGGGAACTGGAGGCAGAACCAAAGAAGGTTGAGGACGACATGGTAAGACCTTGAACGGATGGCAAAGGTCGAGAAGGCTTGGCATAATGCTAGATCTGCAGGCCCATCGCCAGGACGAAGTCCGCAGTCTTTTCAAGGTCAGCGCGGCTGCCCCATTGCTTCGGCTTGAGCTCAGAATCCCTGGCCAGGTCATACGTCGTTCGTTATCATGGGTTGGACAGTTCTGGAGAATGTGTTTGGGGTCTAGATTCCAGTACTGCATGGACACTAATTTGTATGAGATATCCTGAGGCAGTCTGCAGTGTCCAGTTATCATGCGGAATATGATTGTCTGTTGGTGTTTGTTAAGTTGGTGGATTGAGTCATCTCTGCTGTATGTATCCCCTTCCTCCTTCCACTGGTTTTCGTACTTGTTGTGGATGAGGGTTTTAGCTTCTCGATATGGCAATGGGTGGCTAAATTGCTCCATTTTACTGCCACTTCTAGCTAGCGCATCTTCTCTCTCATTTCCAGTGATTCCACAATGGGAGGGTAACCACTGAAGGGCAATGGTTGATGACCTTTGGATACTGTTCAGCTCAGATCTGATCTCAGCATCCTTCTTTCATTTCTGGTGTTCTGTATTGATTCCAAATAAATAAGTAAATAAATAAATAGAGGTAATTAACAGGTACTCGTTGGACATAAAGGGTGGCACTAGCCAACAGAAAAGAAAATATAAGTGATAGGCTTACCGGGAATCGAACCTAGGACCAACCAGACGGCGCCATCGCATTGCTGTGACAGTACATCGTGAATGGACGCTGACCAATTGGCTCAGTTTGGCTCCTTATAATCAATTAACATTTCCATTTCGGTAGGTTGTTTCGGGAGGAAACCTTCATGACACTGATGCAGATGTTTTGAGATGTTTAAGAAGCTGGTTCTCTTCAACCTGTTTTTGTCACGCTATGGAGTTAGGCATGCATTGGATGATTCGGCATTCGTAGAAGCTTCTCGCTCTGAGTAAACACTTTTTCCTCACGTCTGTCATCAAGGGAGCGGATGTTAGTGTATCTCTCCATTGCCTGGATTGGGGTAGTCTTTATTCCTCCTGTGGTGAAAAGTCTGAATCCTATCTCGACTATCATTCAAAACATTACACCGTACAGAAATTCCGAGAAGTCAAGCAACCATTCAAAACGGCAGCTCGGTACACGCAATGCTAATATTATGTAAGCCTTTTAGTAGGAAGACGAGAAAGTGTGGATGTTGACGATTTTTTGAAAGGCAATGTGCAGTTATAAAAGGTATAGTATAAATATTTATAACACATAAGGAAGGGAAACCCGAGGCCTGTAAACAGTAAATAAATATTAGCCAAACATAAAGGTATGTTTTCAGGCACTCGTAAGAAATAAAGAAGTAGAAAACTAGACAACAGAAAAACAACAGCTACTCACGTCTGTTGTTTTTCTGTTGTCTAGTTTTCTACTTCTTCATTTCTTACGAGTGCCTGAAAACATACCTTTATGATTGTCTAATATGTATTTACTATGAAAGGTATACCTTAGTAATGATGGACTAAATTCGATAATAGGGATCATTAGCTATTGGCAGATATCTAAGCTTGACCCATGTCGTATTTACCACTGTTTAGGCTGCTCCAGTGAAAAGTCGGATTAACGGAGGAAAAGGATAAATATTGCAATAGATAGAGCTTAGTCCTGAGAATAATATAAGCTTTGGATGAAGGAAATCCGTTCAGAGATGTAGAAACTAGAACGATTTCAGACTTTTCATACTAGCACAGAACGCCTAAAATTTACACTTTTTCGAGAATGCAAAATACTTTGGCCCAGATGCTTTCTGGTACGAGAGACAACTGAATATAAATAGCGGAAGGTATCGCCAGTCAAACGCTTGCCGCAAAATTCAAATCCCAGACACGAGCGAAAACGTCTACTACCAGACTCCATTGCCATCTGCAGGTGAAAACAATCTGTAGAACCATTAAAAGCCGGTTTGCATGTGATTGAGGGTTAAATACTGCCTTGAAGAGTTTACAAATTCTATCGTGCCTAAGCTGGAGGAAGCTCTTGTTGTTCAGAGCCCTTGTGAAATGTCAGGGGGTCTTCAACAGTGCCACCTTTAATATTGGTAGAACCGCAGTTGTGGGATTCTTTCCAGTTACATTGCTGGACAAGGCCTAGAAAGTCTTTTTCAAGAAAAGTAGCCTTGTTTGGGGCTACGTGACTTTACAAATTTTACCACACCAAATAAATTAAAAACTTAAGAATCTAAGAATCCAAGAACATGGAACATATAACCTAAGCGTGTATTATCTACAAAAGAACAGTGAAATGATCAAACACAAGCATGTGGTGTTAAAGAACATAGTAAAAGCCCTTATCACTTGTGATATAATAATATTAGCATTGGTTCAAGTTTAGCACAAAAGAAAAACAGTTTTCATCAAAGATCAAGAAAACAGATGAAGATGAACTGTATTAGTTACATCTATTCGTCTAGTATATCATCATCATATTATCTTTTCCTCTTGCTACAATTACCAATGATATGATCTATATGTGGCCGTATGACCGACCACCTGAGCATTTATTCGTGCTAGAGTCTAGTCATAATAATAAAATATAAAACTACTATTCGCTATAATAAACAACCGAGATTCTTAACTAATATAAAAATACCCCAGACAGCTAAGAGCAGGGTAGAGCAAGGTGAAGCTAACTGTGTCAACTTTGGGTAAATTGCCACGTGACAAATCGGTGGCAATTGGCATGGAAATGTAGTGACGTAAGTAGGGACAGATACATCTCGCTATGAGAACGTGATGTTTGACCAATAATTTATCAAATAGAATAAGCTTCCAACCAATGAAAACGTAGCCAGCACAAGGCACTGCGAAATTGTAGGCAGGAAAATATTAAACCGACATTTCAGCGTATTTTCGTAAAATGAAAACATAATAATAGCAGAAGAGAAACAAAATGGAGGATACATATGATAAAACGAGGGAAGAGGATTTGAAACCGAGAATAGACAAAATGAAGAAAACTGCTGAGAAAGAAAGCAAATATGAAACTATGATTATCCAGGAATTGGTAAAACTTGATGTTGGGAAAGAATATTATGAAGCATCTTGGATTTGAGGTGAAGGATGGAAAATATATTCTTCAAGAAAGGAAAAATAACTAAGATTTGTTTGATGTACAGAATGCATAATTGTTGAACATTGTTTGACACTATTTGACCAGTTTTTGCTGTTAAATAAAATTCATTAGTAAAGGACAAGGCTGTTGAAAATAGATGTACGGTCAAAGTTCACATTTCTCAACCACTAATTCTCTCCAATGCACAACATCTATAAAAGGAACGAACGAACTCTTAGACAGAGTCTAAGAAATATACATCTCTGGCGAGCTATAAGCCAGTACTAGATCACACTTAGACATGGACTAAATGAAAGGAAAAGAAAGCTTCTTTAAATAAAGTAATAACACGGTTACATATATCACACTAAATGGTGCCGAGTTCCAGTCTTGAGTAAACACCACACTGCAACAAAGAACCTGTGACCTCTAGCCAGGCACAAGCTGCTCCTAATCTAGAAACCTATACAGCTTGACTATATCTTTGATGTCGATACACCATTACTCTTTTCAGAGAATGTGGTATTTCTTTTAAGACCAGTCTCTTATCTATCACTGTCCTGGTATCATCTGATACATCTATATGTCCAGTATATCATTATATATATATATATATTTTTTTTTACTATGTTCTTTAACACCACATGCTTGTGTTTCATCATTTCACTGTTCTTTTGTAGATAATAAACTCGTAGGTTATATGTTCCATGTTCTTGGATTCTTAGATTCTTAAGTTTTTAATTTCTTTGGTGTGGTAAAGTTTTGTAAAGTCAAGTAGCCCCAAACAAGGCTACTTATCTTGAAACGTTTTTAGGCCTTGCCCAGCAATGTAACTGGAAATAATCCCACAACTGCGGTTCTTCCAATCTTAAAGGTGGCACTGTTGAAGACCCTCTGACATTTCACAAGGGCTCTGAACAACAAAGGCTTCCTCCAGCTGACTTAAGCACGATATAATTAGTAAACTCTTCAAGGCAGTATTTAACCTGAAATATAATAAACATATATCCGACGTAGTATCTTTCACCATCTCCCTATCCAGCCAGGAGGTAGGATAAGACAGTTCAGATAAGATGTAGTTACTCATGAGAATCATAGTAAATCAAAACTAACATAATTCATTCAATTAATAGCACACTATTCCAGTAACTCTCTGGTTACAGTTTATCCATGATTTGCTTCCTTAAAATCAGATAGGCCTTGTGGAAAATGTTAAGATACAACTCAATTTATTAAGTAAAACAATTTCTTTCATTCTTTCCGATAGGGTGGTCCATTCCAGCAAGCTTAACATCTTCAAAATACTTTCCTAAACTATCATCACAATCTACTCGTCCATCTGCTTTCATTTAACAATTTAATTTAGTTAACACATGCATGGATTCCTTCCAAGAAGTACACAGCGATTCTACACACATTTATCCACTTCTATAAGGCACATATCAATAATATAATTGTATATATATATATATATATATATATATATATATATATATATATATATATATATATATATATATATATATATATATATATATATATATATATATATGTGTGTGTGTGTGTGTGTGTGTGTGTAATTACATTCTCTCTTACCCTCAATCACGTGCAGACCGGCTTTTAATGGTTCTACAGACTGTTTTCACCTGCAGATAGCAATAGAGTCTGGTAGTAGACGTTTTCGCTCGTGTCTGGGATTTGAATTTTTCGGCAAGCGTTTGACTGCCGATACCTTCCGCTATTTATATTCAGTTGTCTCCCGTACCAGAAAGCATCTAGGCCAAAGTATTTTGCAGTCTCGAAAAAGTGTAAATTTTAGGCGTTCTGTGCTAGTATAAAAAATCTGAAATCGTTCAAGTTTCTATATCTCTGAACGGATTTCCTTCATTCAAAGCTTATATTATTCTCAGGACTAAGCTCTATCCTTTTCCTCGGTTAATCCGACGTTTCACTGGAGCAGCCTAAACAGTGGTAAATACGACATGGGTCAAGCTTCGCTGCCTTCAAATCCCAATTCCTTCTGTCTTACACCACTTCTAGTGAAAATATAGATATCTGCCAATAGCTATTGATCCCTATTATCGAATTTAGTCCTTCGTTACTAAAGTATACCGTTTATAACTGCACATTGTCTTTCAAAAAATTGTCAACATCTACACTTTCTCGTCCTCCTACTAACATGCCTTACAAAATACTAGCATTGCGTGTACTGAGCTGCCGTTTTGATTGGTTGCTTGACTTCTCGGAATTTCTGTACGGTGTAATATTTTTAATGATGGCGTAGATAGTATTCAGACTTCATTACCATAATACCATCTTTTCCTGGAGGCTTGGCGTAATGAAAGTCTTTACTCCGTATCCTACTGAGGGGTAAAGATATTGATAATAATGGTGATGATAACAAACTAGAGCTGTCAGTTACAAACTTTCAGTATCACTTATACATCATCATCTCAACCCGTAACCCGTCATGGGTCGTAGGGGTGCCATAGTGGAAGCATCAGCAGACAGGGTCCTCCACTGCTCTCTATCCTCAGCAATGCTTACAAGTGTGGAAAAACCGTGTCCTGCCCATTCTTTGATGTTATCAGCCCAGGATTTTCTTTGCCTTCCTCTTCTCCGTTTACCTTCGACTGTTCCATGGAGGATCGTTTTCGAAATGGAGTCATGACGAGTTACATGCCCAAACCAGGCAAGCTTTCGACGTTTCACTACTGACAAAAGTGGTTCTTGGTCGCCTGCATAGGTGTTTATCTTCTCTCTAGCATAGACATTTGTTTTGTGCTCTTTATAGCAAATGCACAAAATTCTTCTATATCATTTATGCCCGAAAGCCTGAATTCTTCGCTCCGTATCTGCAGTGAATGTCCAGCCCTCACACCCGTACAAGAGAATAGATAATACAAGTGATTTGTATAATTTGATCTTCACAGGAAAACTGATGTTACTTTTCCAGATCACATTCAGCCTTGTCATGGCAGCTGAGGCCATCTCAAGTCTTGTCTTGATTTCTTTACTTGATCTTCCATCACTACATATAGTGGACCCGAGATATTTAAAGGTGTTAACTTCTTCTAACGTTTGCCCATTTAACGTAATGTTGGTCGGAACATGTTTCTTATGGCTATTCACCAATATCTTGCTTTTTTCTATATTAATTTCCATCCCATACGTTCTTGTTACTTTCTCCAGTATAGAGGTAAGGTCTTGAAGTTCTGATTCTGTTCCAGCTATCAGATCGATATCATCAGCAAAACGTAGATTGCAAAGAGGTTGGCCTCCAATCGATATGATTGTTTTATAATCGTAGAGAGCCTCCTGCATAACATGTTCTAGATATCTATTAAAGAGCACTGGGGACAGGATACATCCCTGGCGAACTCCTACAGATGTTTTAAAAAATTACCCAGTGTCATTGCTTGCAAAAACAGCACTGCTTGCGTCCTTGTATATCACTTATACAATCTTCACATTAACAACAAAACAGCAATTAATAGTATATTTAGACATTTCGTGCGCTGTGAAAATTAAGCACGGACACTAAATAGAGCACAGCTGCAGACGTGTAAAGCTTGCTAGATGAGCTGTCGTTCTTATCTCCCTGTGTCGTATTTAAGTCTGGCCTTATTAAAAGACAACACCGTGCTGAAGACCATAATGGGAGGAAGAGTTGAAGGCAAACGTGCAAGAGGAAGACAGCGCTATAAGTGAGAAGAGATGGACAGGAAAGAACCTGTCAGAGTGTACCATCAAGGCAAGAGACAGAAGACGTAGGAGATCCAATGCTCCAACCTTCGATGTGGAGATGGCAGCTGATGAAGATGACGATGCTCTGAAGCCTCTTCATAACGATAAAGTGCATATGTAGCCAGCCACCTGGTGTGCTAGGATGTTGTGTGTTGTTTTAATGCCTGCTACTCCTTAATATACCTTCGCTTGAGCCCTAATACATTCTTGCATGTCCCTACTGCTGATTCATGAAAACAAATCGTCACAAGAATCCTGTGTTTCTCTGTGTATTTAGTCATCAGCTCTGATCCAACAATATGTCAGTCGTTGTTTGTCTCTCACTAGATCTTATAAAGATTTGTTCTCCTCTCTTTCAAGATGTTTGACTCATTTCGTTTAGTAGGGATTTTTCTGCCTTATTCTGTGATTACTGATCTAGTCTTGCCATGATAGCACAATACTGGTATAAAGGTAAGGTAGGTTCAAAGCAGGTACTGCCGTATGAGAGTGAAGTGATACAGACTTCACTATTATCAGGTGAGGTGACCAGTCAGTTCCTGTCCTTGTTGCAATTTACTTCCTTAACTCAAGAGCAGAATCATGTTCATTTTTACAGCTGGGCAAACTGGAACGCGATGCTACCTGGTTTCGACCAGGTAACTTTGACTCGAGAGCAGGCGCTCTAACTATTCTGCCGCTGTTAAAGAATTGTCTTATCGGTAAATTCCTAACCCATCTTTACCAACCAAACTTGCAACCTTTTTACAGCGCATTTTTCAGGAAATTATGTCCTGGTAAGCAAATTTCGCACCTGTTGAAATAATGCGCATTTTGCTCCCATCCTTAATAAAAAGCCGATGTTTTAGAAATATTTAAAAAAACTTTTTTAATACAATTTTCAGAATTTTCCCAATTTGTATTTCGAGTCAGAATGAATACGTATCTTATATTAACATTTAGCAGTAGATAATGAATGGAGATCGTTACAGTTGCAGTAACTTGGCTGATTCCCTCGCTCAAGTCAATACGCCCTTCAATAATTATTCGGAGATAGAGTAGCAGACGGTTTATTTTGAACTTCTCTGTGTGTGTGTGTGTGTGTGGAGGGTGGGTGTTTTGGTACGGACCAAGGCGAGATTTTAAAAGATATCCGTAAATTTACAAAACGTTTTGTGATAAAAATGCTGGTAATAATTGGTCAAATGTCTGTCCGCTGGTATTTTGTTCACTTTACCCCATATCATATTTTGACGCTGTCACGGGTTGCCTCCCTTGCTTTGCAGTCGTGGTCCAACAGTGGCCAAAACTCAAGAGTATCTAATATGGGCCTTCAAAGGTGTCTACCTTCGCACAAGATTACTCTTGGCAGAGTGGTAGATAGTGTCACGGAGTGTTTTGAGGGTATTTTGCATGTATGAATGTTCCCATGCTCCAGCGGGAGTTTATTAGTCATTTGAGTTGTTATGAGTTGAGAATGCTTCCCTTGTAATATTTTAGTTGCAAGCAATGTTGTGAGCAGAGGTTAAGACAAGCTGTTAGCTATAGTTATGCGTGAATGAAGCTCAGTGGAGCGTGGAAGGTTTTCACGTGTTTGGTGAATACGAATGAAAGGGGTCAGTCACAGAGAGATGTGTGTTGAGTCAGTAGTGTGTTGGGTCAGTAGAGAGTTGAGTCAGTAGAGAGTAGACAGGAGACAGCGTAGAGAAGAGAAGGGTGGATGTCTATAGTAGTGCGTCAGTAGAGGGCCAGAGTTGTGCAGTAGATTTACGAAGTAACCTATTTTGTGGCTGTAGTTATTCCGAGGATCAGAGTGATTGTAGAATATTCGGGATTTGTTATGTCTCCAATGATTGTAATGGCCCTGCGCCATTGTGACTTATTTGTGAAATAATATATTCATGGAGATTGATATGGTTGTTGGAGTTGGTGTATTACTCCTTAGACAGTGAGCTAGACGAGCGGTGTATGAGTATTGTCTGATCTTCTACATCCACCCACATACACCCTACTCGTCACAAGATTACTCTTGGCAGAGTGGTAGATAGAAGGATAATGATG
This sequence comes from Oreohelix idahoensis, assembly GCA_024509875.1. NCBI lineage: Eukaryota > Metazoa > Mollusca > Gastropoda > Stylommatophora > Oreohelicidae > Oreohelix > Oreohelix idahoensis. The sequence goes on along the minus strand of JAMPIV010018773.1, from coordinate 73,037 downwards.
CTTCTATCTCAAGGGAGTGTTCACAAGATGTTCAGAAAAGCGAGAACAATGCTGCATTGGCTGAGCACGTTAGCTCTGTGATCTTCCGAAAACTTTTGTGAAGAATTAAGCACTTATTAATGTCAGCTCGTTCAAGCCCCAACCCTGATTTACCTTGTGAAATTCTTATTATTATGGCATAGCTCTGTTTAGAGTGTATTTAGTAAATTGACTGAGACAAACAGGCAGTACATCTAAAATTATTACATCGAAGTTAAATTTGTATAATTACAAATAACAAATTTAATCATCATTTAGGTTTAACAAGGTTTTAGAAAATTTGAATAATGATTTATATAAAAAAAAGTGGATCACCCTGTTGTGATGGGAAGTTAGTTTTTAAAGGAGTTCACGCGGCAGCTTATAGGTTTCACTTATCTGCCACTGGTAGGTTCTTCTCCCGCTGATGGGTTGGTTCTTGGTAGTCTGATTACTGATAACGCTCATCGCTGTTCAAGGATGTAGGGCGTTGCACGTTCCCAGAAGTGTCAGGAAGTGTCTACAAAGTTGGTCCCTCGTCTTAAAGCGCAGGTCACTGTGTCCTTCTTGTTCCAGAGATAGTACCCTCACTGGTACCACCAACAACAACTATGGAAAAGAATAGAAACGAACGCTCTCCTGGGTATTGCGTTTCACGACACATACTTATGTGTCCTCGTTCTCTTATTCCACCATCCGATTTACTCAGACTTAACCCTCTATGAGAATTAAACTTAATCCCTCGAGAGAAAACTTTCTTTACATTTAAATTGAATAGCTTTATCTTTATTTTACATTTAAATGAAAAGGTTAATAGTACAGATAGAATATGTTTACATTTACATCTCCACTGACTGAAAAGTGTTCACAATATAAATTGAATATGTTTTCATTTATATCTACACTTGTTGAAAAGTGTGAAACTTTCATTAATTTTAAAGTGAATGTGTTTACAAAGACATTTACACTGGTTGGAAAATGTAAATACTATACGTAGAATGTACTCATTTCTTTTATCTTTCCCTCCTTGCTCCATATGGAACTTGAGGCTACTTAGCTTTTAGTTCTCTTTACGAAACTAGCGAATGACAGTCACCATCCCTTGCAGTGGTGGTTCATGAAATCATCATTCTATACGTTGAGGTTGCCAGCATCAAATTACTTGGACATCCACTAGCGATTTTCACATATTAATATTCACATGGCAATATATACATATTAGTTCACATGTTGGTAATGAAAAATGTAGAATGTTAAATGACAACTTACGCCAATCCTGGCTCACAGACTTTTTGCCCAGAGGAATAAAGTTAAGGCACTTGATTAGGCCTCTTACACGTGTTCTTGGGGGGTCGTTACTTTAATAAAATAATTCCCTCTAAGACTCCGTGTATTCTCAGTTTCCTCGGTCGCGGTTTCCTTGTTAAAATGATAGAGATTTCCTGGGCTGTTTTGTAAGTCCGTCAAGATTCTTCAAGAAAAGATCCGGCCTGATAAAATGGAATTCTTACATCTAACTTCTGGCAAGGTCTGGCTGTGTCGTCTAGCAAGCGATTTCTCACAGTGAACTAAAACTGCGAAAAGGCCAGGTTATATTCCTGTCCTACCCCCGCATCTGTTTGTTATGAAGCTACTCAGGGCTCCAATCATTTCAAACATGCTTGTTGGGTGGGGTAATTTCAAAATATTCCGACATGGAATGATTTTGCGCGTGATGCAAAGGTCACGTCTTCCATATATGGCAAAGAAACATCCGATGCATTGTGTACAAACTCACAAACACATCGGTAAACTCTCTCAGCAATGTGTGTAAGATGTAACATCTTATTGCTTTACAAGTCGGACAGGAAACGATTAGGTCATCCTTGTCTGTCCAAAATGTGTCACCCAGACAAGTAATCTCTTATCTTTCGCGCACCCTGGCCTTATCAGCGATTAACCAAATACGCTAGGGCCGCACCCGATATTAACCAACATGGTTGTCGATTAATTATCTCAGCCGCAAAGCAGGGAGAAATTGGTAACAATGAGACATGGCGACTTATCTCTGAGAGGGGTGTAAGAAGGAAAATACAAAATATCTGCTACATGGAGAGAGAAAGAGAAAAAGTGTCAGACCATGGAAAGCACGCAATTAGTCAGTACAACAATTTAAAATGAGTACAGCCGGAGTGAAAGAGACATCGAGAAGGGGTCGCTCCAAATCCATCTTGTCGCAGACCCGTTGCTCTACAGCTTAATAACAAATGGATCCAGATAAATGACCACAGGAGAATTAATGCTGTCATCTGGACATGCAACAGAAAGAGCATAATATAATTATTTCCCCACCATGTTATGGCGAGTTAATTCCTCGTAATGGCATAACTATCATATTTACGAACTTAAAAATGGTTTCTAAGACATTTTGATCATAGGATGCCATAAAACGTATATCAGGTGATGGTTCCGGTTTTTTAAAATTCGTCTTGAGATATCTTTGTTTGAGAATTCAGCTTGCCCATTAGTTCCGCACTCCAAAATTTGACAGCAGACAAGTTTTTATCAAGGTAGGTCTTTAGAAACCTCAGTGTTTCTAAAGTAAATCCCCGTAGCTCCTGGGTTGCCTACTTCTGTTCTACAGGATACTAAGAATTTTGTTTGAAAGGTGATAAACACCCGTCATAACAAGTGTCGTGGATTTGATGGTATTGTAAGGTTGTGATTTACCTAGTGTGATGCATGAGGTCAGCTGTGAAGGCTCCTGAGATAAATGTAGCTGTGAATTTACAGAAGGCCCTTCTTGCTACCACTTACGACCTCACACATATCTTTTTTTCTAATGAATGTGGCTACGTTAAATTTCTAGGGTACTGATATGTAATGTGTTGTGATAGATTACATACACACACACAGATATTTAATAAGTCTAATAATATTAATAAAATTTAAAACACACTGAACTAACTCAAGCTGTGTAAAATTTTGATAGTAAATTTTCTTTAAATTTATTTGTTCTGAACCAAGGTTTTATTTTGGTCAGAACATATGAAAGGTTTTGAAATTATTAATGATATGCATGAATATATGGCATAATAAATGAAAAGTGTGTACATGGGTAGTTTACAAGACTAGTTAATATTACTACTGTTTATAGTGGTAAATTATCTGGGAGAAGATTAATGGATGTGCTGTTGGGGTGACTTCATCACTCCCTGTCTATGGCTACTAAACATTTTCCCTTTATTAATGGAATATAGTTGGTGTGTTAGAAAATAAGTTAAGTTGGTGAATGTCCAGCAGGCCAGACGCTCACGTATCTTGAATGAGTAGTTCTGGTGCTGGAATCGGGTGGCCCCACCTCTCCGTGCTTGGGGGCAATATCAGGAGTCTGGTGGCCCCACCTCTCCGTGCTTGGTGGCAATTAAAGGCTGCTCTGACAAAATTACCAGCCTGCACTGGTCCACACTTGTATGTTCAACAGAGCATTTGACACCACTTTGGTGCCAAATAAAAAACTCACAGTTCTGAAATAAAAGTATTGGGTCATGGGTCAGAACTCTACCTCCTGAACCACTTCTACACTCAACATTACACAACAACATCACATAGACGGGGTCAGATCTCTCTGACCATACAGCACATCTAACCAAGTTGGTTTCACAGAGTATAAGTTCCCCAGGACTACATATTCTGAAATATGTTCATTGGCTTCCTGCCATTGAATAGGATAGGTGATATGTTCCACTGATCTCAACACTTGATCCGCCCTTCCTAATCCTTGCTGGCGTTTATGTATTTTGTTTGTCTCTAGACCCTGAACTGGGGCTGGGGATCTAGAGCGAATCCTTACTTGTTGTAAGGGATATATTATGATATGGCAGTATCAAATCACTCGAAACATTAAACAATATTAAAATATACAAAGAAATACTTTCAGTCTTACCAGAATTATGAATATAGAACACAGTTATCTGCTAGCAAAACTCAGCTGAGCTGCTGGCTCTAGTATGGCGTCCCTCTAAATATTTCAATTAGCTTTTGGGAAATACACCACTGAATAATTTACTGTGTCTGCTAGGACAACTTATGACGAATGGCAAAAATGCGCGTCTGAGCGCCGATAATATATTCATCTATGGCCAATCACCGCCTTTTTCTTTTCAAATTCAAACCTCCTACCAAAAAGTCATTTCAGTCATACCTCAGTCAAGTATGTATTATTGTCTGTTGGTCCGTCTGTCTCTACTTGCGTTTCACACAAAAAACACACTTGTTTTTTTAACCAACTCTGCCTTCCCCTACACAATTTTGCCTTTAAAGTTATTTTTAGCCACAACCGTCCACTAATTCCTCTTCTCTTCATTCTAACTAGATTTTAGCACTTGAGTCTTCAAGGCCACAATTTTTTGAAAATTAGTGACATGTTTTGTTTCAATGCAGTCGCTCGTTGATATGAACAACACAGTCTTTTGTCAATATCTTCATTATTATCTATCCGTCTGTATAAATAAAAGCATATTATTTCTCTGCTCAAGATGGGCCATCAGGCCAGCTAGGTTTTATATTCCTAACATTATTATTAAGAAAAAGTTACTTTTCAAGATTAGTTGTTTTTTTTTAAATATGTTCGAGCATCTTCTGTAAGGCGTTTGCCGCTGAATTCAAATAAAGGACGAAGTATCGCAAAAGCGTCCAAGAAATGACTGTTGCGTATAATAGCTAAGGTCCCTTTTGTCCATTTCTTTACTTTGTGTCAACTTGGGGACGTGAATTTTTTTCCTTCCCCCCCCCAATCTCGTCTTTTTAGCCTTGCTAGTTTCAAGCACGCGTTCAGTCATATTTTTTCCTTTTGATCTTCGTTCTCATCCCGTCTCAAGGGTAAACGTTTTGCCTTCACGTCTAACAAGTTAATTTCCATGGCGGGTGGTGACCCGCGGCGTAGGCGATCATGCCTTCTAGTAACTTACGCATTTTTTTATCCCTATATTTTATCCTTTGGAGATATTTTAACTTTGTATCACGGTTAATTTTATGACAACAAGTATACAATGTAACGTTTATAAGTGCTAAAGAAAAAAATAAAAATCATCTAGGTCACCCAGCACATATTAAGAAAAATTTGAGTTGGGCGTGGCGAAGCCCGGAAAGCGCCCTCCCCCCTTTCGTGTCCTCTGGTCCAATTTCCAAATACGCCACTGCCAAACAAGAAGATAATACATCAGAACCAAACAAATCAAGACAAACACTCAGGACCAGCTAATGATTAGAATACAGATAGACCTTTTTTTCCTCATAGCCCCCTTCTGAGCTTCATTTACCGCTGTGGTGCCTCTTATAGTCACTGTTAGCTGGGAAAAAAAGTACTTTACCATCTTATTGTGGCCCCCTAGATATATGGCATGGCCCCCGTTGAGAACCACAGAGATAGAGGAGTACAGAAGTCACATCCTTTCTTCGCAAGAACGCCGAATTCAGCTAATAACACTGGATAGGTGGAATAGCTGCAGTATATGAGTAATGGATCAAGAATTATTTAGTATTCTCGAATAAGCCATCATGACATAACAGCAGAGCTGGAAAAAAAATAAGATGTAGGATTTGCACTTAACATGCCACCCATTTATAACGGACTGGATTTTGCACAATAGATAAATAGACGACGACATTGCTTCTCAAATTGTGGTACTGGGGTACCCTAGACGTATGTGGTTCAAAGAGTACACGGCATATTTTTTTTTCTCTTCATCATTCTTTTTTGTTACCTGCTAAAAAAAAAAAAAACTCATTACAATTTAATATTTGAGATTTATGTACTGAAGAAATACACTTTTTTTTTTTTTTTTTTTTTTTTTTTTTACAAACATGCGTTGCGTTCTTCCTTAATGGGCGATTCACTGCCTTTATAGCAGACTAGTAGAATAGATGATAATAAAAAATATTCTTCCTCCGCAAATTAACAAGCGTACTTTAATTTGTCAGAATGTCAGTTGATTTTAACTATTTGTCGTATATTTTTGATAGGGTAATTAAGATCAATTTTGGCCCAGCCTGAATAGGACTAGAACAGGTGATAGCTCAGTGAGAGATCAGGTAAAGATTTTTCACAAGGGAAATGGTGAAAGGTAAAAATCTGTCCCTGGGTTTGAGAGATAATCAATCCAGCCTATCGATTACGACTGAGATTTGTAGATCAGACAGTTTCCCTATATATATATATATATATATATATATATATATATATATATATATATATATATATATATATATATATATATACACACACACAACCACTCACTTCTATACACACACACAGATACGTGACGACAATTAGACGCACATACGTGAAACCTATAGCTATGGAATTGGGATCTTTTGGGACAAGCTGAACGACACACGTAAATAAAGTTTATGTAAATTTTATTTATCATAAAGAAAACTACAACACAACAATATCTTTGAATATCAAAATCAAATACAATGAACATAGGTTAAAGAGTTAATTACAGAGTTGGACTCAAAGGTTTAATCCTCCCTCCCTGTGTTGAGACAAGATCCCGTTAGAGCAAAGTTATTAAACCCCGAAAGAGTCAAAGGTTTTTACGCTATGGTCTAAAATTCCCTCTACAGTAAAGAACAAGGTTATAAGTTAATCTATTCTGAAATGAAATAAAGGAGCAGCCTTAGCAAAACTTGCATAAGCAAATACAAAATAAGTACATGGGTTATATCCAAATAGAATTATTCTTCCCAGGTTTTATCTCGCTGTGACAAACCTGTGATCACAAATTCAGTCTCTCTTACCTACAAAGGTGCTTTCACCACATCTGGAACAATTGTTAATGGCACCCACAGCCCATCCACGGTTGGTTGTTTGGCGAATCAAGCCCCAGTTTCTCCAACGACTAATTAATCAAATGTTGGGAAACGCTTGATTCACTCTTGTAAGTAGGATGCTGATCAAGGTCACTTCAATTTTTGTCCAGGTAGTAAAATAATTAAGAGATCTAAATGTCACAGTGTACATTAGCTTGGAATCTTCAATCGTTACATCAAATGTCAGGTAAACAAATCGGTTCAGGATCGATCTTCTTCCCAACACGTGGTCGTTATACAGGTAATGTCAATGTTAGATTTGGTAGCCACAACAGGCTGAATGTTTATGAAATTGGGAAAAGACATCTGGATATTCTATAAGTCCAGTAATCATTTATTCTTAATATTATTTGGGTTGGTACTCTGTCTGTTTCTGGGTGTACCACGAGACCAGACAAGTCACCTTGAAAAACCCGATATTATATCAGAATGTTCTTTGATAAAGTTTATTTCCAGTTTCATATGGAATGGAAGCCGCAGGTAAGGTTTAGTGTTTGACCCAAATACTGTAATGGAGAAAATACAAATACTTAACATAATATAGTATAATTCACAATCCTATCCTTACCCCGCGCAACATAGAAGATATTATCCACTACGGTTATTTAACTTAAATTTAGAAACCATAAGCTAAGAGCTAGTCTCATCGTTGAAAAAAAAATTCTAGTCATTTAAAAAGAATCAATCATCATGAATTAGAAATAAATACATATTTCGTCAATACACATGATGAATCAGTGCCTTTACTTAGTTGGTTAAAATATTATCTGACTGGTTACTAGCAGTTAATTAAATTTTTTGATAATAGCTTGAAGAGTTAGCTAGAAATATTTATTTGTTCTGCTATCCACTGTAACTCAGTAAAACTTTAGAGAAATAATATAACGGACCTAACTAGTAAATCACTCTGCACAGAAAATAACTAGTAAAATATTATTGACGATTTAAAAAGATTAAATCACTCAAACTACTAGTATAGTATTTACCTCAACACCGAACTACTGAGACTTTTCTCCAACGACTACTGAGAAATTCACTTATACAAGTTATTCTAGAATCGAAGCTAGAGTCTAGAGAAATCAGTGAGGTACTGGATGAATTGATGTTGTTGTTGTTGTTGTTTTGATGAAATGATGGGTGGAGATCGGGCACTCAAACTCTGATCATTGTTGCCTCTTCTCTTTCCATCTTGGTCTACCCTGTTCAACCTGAAAGTTGGTTATAATTGGGGTATTTAGTGTCATTTTCTTTACTAATTTTGTATTCAATTTAAATAACTGTTGTCTTTTGCAGTTGCTGATTTTTATTTATATTAGTATTTGTCAATTTTATTTTCTCTTTTGTATTGTTTCTAGATAACTATTGTCCTTTACACTTGGTTTTAATTTGTATTAGTATTTGTTCTTTTTGAGTTGTTGTCCCTTTTTTTTTTTTTTTATACCTTGTCTTTCCTTGTCCTATGAGTAGTTATATTTTTTTTTTTTGTTAATGCTTTGTTAGTTCTTGCTGCTTAATTTCTATTTAGTTGGATGATTTTCCTGAAGTTCTAACCTTATATTTTTTCCTTTGTTTTATGTATATATCTTTTAAGTATTGATTGGGCATCTCTTGGGGCATCTATACTTAAAACCTTATCACCTGTTAAGTCTATATTGTGATTTCTATAGTAAGTTTTTAATTCAAGCCTTTGTTGTTCATACTTTTTACAGTGGATCAGGTAGTGGTCTATGTCATTCTCTTCCTGACATTCTTGGCAGTGTGGTTCTTCTACCATGAAGTATGCTGCACCGAGTCGGAGACGCCACAGTTTTTTGTTCGATGGTATCTTTAATTCTTCTCTGACCTGGCATGTCCTCGTTGGTTCTTTCAGCAGTTTGAACGCGTGTCTGCCTTTTCTACTTTCCTTCCATGTTGTCTTCCATTCCTCGTTTATAGTTTCCTTCACTTGGCTCTTGATCTCTGACCTTCCCAGTCCTGCTTTTATATTGTTTTTACTTGTTCTTCCCTTCTTGGCATTCTGGTCTGCCAACTCGTTGCCAGCTATACCTATGTGTGCTGGAACCCACACTAGCCTCACACTACATCCTCTGTTCTCTAGTGATGTATTAATTGCTAGAATTTCTTCCTTTATGTCTGGCCGGCTACATTTACCTGGGTGTTCTAGTGCTTGTAGTGATGATAGTGAGTCTGTAAATATCGTAACAGCTTCTGGTGGGTTATCTTCGATTATTTCTAGACTTTTAAGAATTGCTACCATCTCTGCAGTAAAAATCGATGCCCCTTCCGTTATACTGTAGCTCTTTTTTATTCCCCATTGTGGTATTACAACTCCGGCACCTAGTTGCCCACTATCACCCTTGGATCCATCAGTGTAGACGGCCAGACTTTGTTTAGTTAGTTGCTCTATGAACTTTCTACTTATCATTTTGGCTTCCTTATCTTCTATGTTTTGTTTGATCTTTTCAGTAAGTGAGTAGTCTATGATTGGTGATTTTAGTTCCCAGGGTGGTATTTTGCTTCTGTATTTATTACTATTTTCAATTGTGTTTGATAGTTCTTTGAACTGCATTAGGTCTTCTATAGTTCTCCATCCTGTTGGATATCTATCTTTATTTAAGGGGACGTCCCATACACTTGGTTGGTTTTTGACAAATGCTTTATGTGCTGGGTGGGTCACTTCTTGTGCTACTTTACTCCAATAATTTAATCTCAGTTCTTTCCGTCTTAGACCAAGGGGAGGTATGCCGAGAGCTACTTCTAGAGCTTCTACTGGTGTCGATATAAATGCACCTGTAATAGTTCTCATGGCTGCATTTTGAATCCTGTCCAGTTTTGCTTTGTTAGAAGCTGCAGCTGAGTCATAGATATGCTGGCATAATCCAGTTTCCCCCTGATGAAGGACTTGTAGAACATAAGCATTATTTTATTGCTGGCCCCCCATCCATTACCTTTTACAATCCTTAGTATATTTAGGGGTCCCCTACAGCTTTCTACCAAATTGTCTATATGTTTATTATAATTTAGTTGTTTATCTAAAGTTACGCCCAGAAATCTAGTTGTTGAGGAGGTACATATTTTCTGTCCTTTAATGGTTATATTGATTTTGTTATTTTTTTTTTTAAATTTCCTTTGCTGAAAATCATACCTACTGTTTTGTTTACATTAATTTGGAAGCCCCAACTTTTCATCCACTCTGAAACTTTGTCTATTTGATTTTGAAGTTTTTTGTAAACATGGTCCAAGTTTTTTCCAGATCGCCAAATGGCACAGTCATCTGCAAATTGTGATACTGCATTCTTTATGTCATTAAATTCATCTGCTAAATCATTTACAGCTATAGTGAAAATTGAAGGAGAGATCACTGATCCTTGAGGAATCCCATTCTGTTGTTCATATATTTCTGACCTATCATTATTCACCTGTACAGCAAAATACCTGTCCTGTAAAAAGTTTTCTAGATACCTATAGGTTTTACCAGTAATGCCAATCTTTTTCATTTTGTAAAGAGCTCCATCGCGCCAGCATTCATCATATGCTCTAGCTACATCTAGAAAGACTGCTACTGTTTTCTCTTTCCTCTTGAACCCTAGCTTTACATCATGTTCTAATCTTACAAGCTGGTCTACTGTACTTCTGTCTGCTCTAAACCCTGACTGGTTTGGGCTATATAACTGGTTTTTTTCCAGGTAGAATTTAACTCTTTTATTCACAACAGTTTCCAGTATTTTACCTAGTTGTGATGTTAAGGAGATAGGCCTATATGAACTTACTTCATGGGCTTCCTTATTGGGTTTTAGAATGGGTACTATCATAGCTACTTTCCATGCTTTTGGTATCTTTCCTAAGTTCCAGATTTTGTTATAAAGTGAAGTTATTATGTTTATAGTTCTTTTGGGTACTTTCTTAAGGATTTCATAACTAAGTATATCTTGCCCTGAGGCAGTATTAGATTTATCTTTTATTGCATTAGTTACTTCTTCCTCTGTTATATCAGCATCTAAATAGTTTGTTTCATCTATCTGGTCTGGTATTTCTTTTAAAAACTGTATCCTAAGTCTTTCTCTTCTCTCATTTTCTTCCTGTCCAAGGCTACTTTTTGCACTGACTTTATAGAAATACTCGGCAAGGGCATTAGCTTTTTCTTTATCTGTTTCTGCTCTCTTTGGTAGTTTGATTGTTGGCATTATTGTTTTCTTATTGTTCCCTTTGATTGCCTTAAGCTTTCTCCATACTTCTCTAATTTGAGTGCTAGGTTTAAGTGACTGACAAAACTCCTTCCAGTTAGTTTCTTTGGCTTTGAATATTATTCTGTTAGATTCATTCCTAATAAGTTTATACTTATCATAATTTTCTTCTGTTCTGTTATTTCTATATTTTTGTAAGGCCCTTTTTCTTCTCTCATGAATTTCTGCACAGCTTTTATTCCACCAGGCAACTGGTTCTTTATTCCATTGAGTTTCTCTTTTCTTATTAATGTTATTTTTTTGTTTAAGGTGTTGTGGCATATTTTTATTTGGTATATACTTTATTGCTATTTTCAGAATTTCATTGGTCAGTGTTTCTGCCCACAAGTCAGTATCATCTGATTCCATGTCTTTATATTCCATCACCTCCAGCTCTGATTGGAAAGCTTCCCAGTTTGCTTTTTTATAGTTGAAGGTAGGTTTCTCTGGTTCTGGGTTTGGAATGACATTTTCATGCATGGTTATTACAATGGGCAGATGATCTGAGTTTGTGTCTTGTAACACTTCCCAATTTACATTCGCTAGGTTGTTAGTTGCTATACTTATGTCTATTGCTGAGTCTGCCCTATTAGCTTGTGGATTAATTCTTGTTGCAGATCCATCATTTAGTATTAGTAGTTCATTGTTTTCTATGAAGTCAAGTAGGCATTTTCCTGCATTATCTGTATGTTGTCCACCCCAAGCACAATGATGGGAATTAAAATCGCCTACTATGATTGTTTTGGGGCCTAGTCTGGTGCTTATGGCTAGTATTTCTTCATCTTTAATTATGCCATCTTTAGCATATACATTTAGAATTGTTAGATTGTTTGGTTCAGCTGCTATAGTAACCTGGATACCTTCTATATTGGTTGTATTAAAAACTTCCCAGTCTATGATTTTAAATTTTTCGCTAACTAAGACTGCGACACCACCTCCTCTACCTTCTTTCCTATCGTGTCTAAGTATCTTAAAGCCCTTACAACTATATCTACTATTTGGGTTTAAATGGGTCTCTTGAAGAGCATATATATCAGTAGTTAATCCTGTCTCTGATAGTAGGGGTGCAAAATTCTTTTTGATACCCCTACAATTCCACTGTATAATTTTAAATCTTTCTAAATTGAATTTTAACATCATCTATTATCCCTTTTATTTTGGTTAACTATCAATTTGCTCTTAATCTGTATTCCCTGCACTCGTGGACCCATCATCAATCAAGTTCTCTAGAAAAGCCTTATTAAAACTTATCATTGTATCCGTAACTTTTTCTGTTATGTATGGTAAAAGTGCATCAACGTGTTCTTTGATAGAGCTAGTTTCTTCTAGGTTGACCACTTTCCTATTTTCATCTAATGCTACATTCCCTTCTCTCCCTATGTTGATCTCCTGCCTTTCACTTTCCATTCTTTTTAGTATTATTTCACTTTCTTCTTTTAGTTCGGAAAGTTTGACTAGCATTATTTCATTTTCTTCTTTCAGTGCAGTCAGTTTAGCCACATCCTGGGTAATTTGGAACTGTATGGCTTTCACTTCTTGTAGCAATGCCTCTGCACTTTTCAGTGAATTCACATTTTCCAGAGTTGTAGCTGACCTGTCTGGCTTGCTGCTTTCTTTTGTTTTGTTAGTTATTTTCTGTTCTTTTGACTGCTGCGTTTTAATAGTTTTAATTTCTTCTTTAAGAGATTTTATTTCTTCTACAACTTTACTGTTTGTGTTTTTTGCGTTTTCTTTTATTTCTTTAATTACTGTTTTAAATGGTGTTCTTGTTATGATGGATTCTTTTAGTGCTTGTTTGGTTTGCTGGTACACTGGACAGCCCTGATACCTGGCACTGTGGTTCCCTTTGCAATTGGAACATTTTCTGTTCCCATTCGCCTTTTTGTAGTCGGTATCTGCCTTTGCCTTTTCACACTGTGTAGAGGGGTGGTTACTGGAGCAGTACCGACAAACTGTTCTCCCCTTACAATTGTTCCTTCCATGGCCGAATTTCAGACAGTTGGAGCACTGTAGCACAGGGGGAATGTAAGCTTCGGTGTGCTTCTTGGTTTTCCCAAATAGTAGTGTTTTAGGGGTTTCCCTCCCTTCTGCCGTTATTATAACCACTGGGGTTACAATGCTCCCTTTCACCATTATTCTGTCCACATGTACCAACTTTATGTCTGGGTTCTGTTTTGCGATGCTGTTCATAACTTCCTCGCTTGAAAGGTTAATGTTTATCCCTTTTAACACACACCTATTGGTCTCTTTTGCCAGCTCTATCTTTACTTTTATGTCGTGTGCCAGAGTCACTGTTTTTGCTTCTACTTTGAGTTCCTCTAACATCTCTTTTATTCTGTCGCTCTGATTTGGGGTAATTATTATGCCAAAATGGGTTTTTGAAATTTTGGCTATCGCCTTTTTGCCTAACACAGGATCAAGGATTTTTATAATTTTGTCTTCATCTAGTGCTTTGATCTTGACAACCTCACCAGCTACTTGTGTTATCTTTAACCGACATATGTTTTCTACATCTTTATTTGGGGAAACTGCCTGGGATGCTTTATGTCTTGAGTCTTCTTTGGTACTTTCATTGCTATTTTTTTGGTTAGAAATTTCTTCTATGGGGGCCTGACTATTCTCTTCTAGTTTATCGTGCCTGGTGTCCCTATCTTTGTTTTTAACTGCTTCTGCCCACGTTTTGCCTTCACCTGACTGTGATCTAGTTAGGACTACAGGTGCCATGTTTGGTTATGAGCTATGTCCTAATTTCCTATTTGAATTTCTTTACTTATTGTTCTTTCCTATTTCTTTTAGCTCCCTTTCTTTTATTTTGTTATTAATTTAATTATTTTATTGTGCTATCTTGTTCTTATTCTTAGAAGTTTGGTCTATTTTGGTTCAAATCTTTCGATCTGGTAAATCTAAAATTCCCTTAACCACTAATATTTATTATTAATAATTGATTAACACTACTAGGATCTATGATTACAGTTTAGGATGATTCAACTTTTTGCTATTTTCTGATGAGTTAAGTAAAGTAAAAATGTCTACCGTACCAGGCAATGGAAAGCACGTGGCGCCTGGGCCTATTAAAATTTATTTGTTTCTTTTTAATTTATGGCTATTCCTATTTTATATTATCACTCCTAGCCAGTATCAAGCAATCAACAATTATACTAACCGCTTAAATTGTATACAAAACAGAAACAGCAAATAAATTAAATTCAACTTATCTGGTTTGTATTTCTCCCGGTTGTGTGCGAACGCTGCGTGCTCAAGGCGTGGATGAATTGATTTAGATTTCTGTGGTATATATACATTAAAGATGAAAGGAGATAGTTAATTATTCCCCGAAAAAAAAAGATCCTACCAGATGTTTACACCTACGGTACATTCTACGTTCATTTTTCGGCTTATACGTAAATTCAAAGCCGAACACCCAGGATCTTCGTTCTCGCTTCGATCAGATATCGGCAATGCGCTAATCAGTGTCAGTTTCCTTCTTCTCTCTGCTCGTATTCAAGCGAGCAATGTCTTTAGATCTCCCGATTCGGCGTGTTTAATTACTTATCAAACGAACGGATTCAAGGAAAGGTAATAAAGATTTCTCACTAGGTTCCCAAGATCTACTCAAATTTATTCAAATCTGGTCGCTGTCTGATCTCTACAGCGATTAGATCTCTGGTGCTGGTGTTAGAATTACAGCTCACGTTAGCTAATAGGTCTCTGGTAGACTCTCATCATATATATCCAAAACCCGTTTCCCCAACGACGCTCCAGAATGGGTCGTGATTCTGGTTACAATTATGAAGGGGGTTACAATATGTTACCGTCAAATTGTGTGTCGCTGACATGATGTAGACTGTGGTAGTTGACTTGACTAATAATACTATAACGAATGTCGTGATACGGTTCGTCTTCAGTGTATACAGATACCAACAGTGGTATAGAACATTGGAACTGGTCAATAACTGCAGGCGACGCTTATCGACAAGTTTGACCACATTTATTAAACGTCTTCATGGTTGACATCAGCATATTACAGACATGGCATTTCATACAATTGACGTTCAGCATACTCGTATATATTCAAAAATAGACTTCAAACTGGTCTTTGCCGATTAAGACCAGCAACTAGGCATCATATGCCCTAGTTGAAGTATGCGGTCAGACAAAAACTGATATCTCCGTGGCCCGTATTAGAATTAATAAATACAGGGTGTCCATAAAAGATTGTACCCTTTTGAAAAAAATTATTCTCCGCCCCATGATGTGGTACGAAGATACTTTCTATCACAAAAGTAAGATAATCTCTGCAAGTTTTTAAGCATACCTTACAAAGACTCAAAAAGAATGTACCTATTTTTTTTTTCACCTACTTGACCAGTGTGTTGAGAAACATGTAACAATTACCGGTTGCAACTCAACTGCGAAAGCTTAACTTGAAATACCCGCTGCGCCGATGGGCACTGTTTTGAGTCTTTGTAAGGTATGCTTAAAAACTTGCATCATCACAGTACACGATCTACGTAGCAGCAGCGAATAGCCCAATGTGTGTATACGGGATCACACATTCTATAAATATATTTTTGTGCACACCGTCATTTGCACATTCTTCTTTGGAAAGTGTTACTATTTTCGGGAGAGTACATATAAGGGGAACAATACAATTAATATTTAACTTTCAACCAAAGTTGCATCCCTTAGCGTTACGTACTGACAGAAAAAGCTGGGATTTTATATATAGAACTAGTGTAAAAGCCCGTAATAAGACGGGAATTAAATCCAAAAGCACCAATACTTAACGGCAATTTTACTTATTCAGATACTTGTGAAAAATAATGTTAAGTGTGAATATCCCATTGTTCATCATAAGAGTACACAGATTTTCTGTTGTTTTAATTTCTAATTTTGCTTTGTTGTGATTTCTTGATCGAGACAGTGCGACGTACAGCTGTCCGTGAGAGAAAACTGGCTCGATCAAGAAAATATAGTTAAACTCTAAGTGATATCTTCTTCTTCTTCCTCGTTCGTCCTGAAAAGGACGTTGGTTGCGTTGTGTCTGTTTACGCCGGAGCTGTGATATCTGCACCTTTCGGTCGACACATCCGACTTCAGCACGGCAGTTTTTGGGACCGGGTTTGCCTTCCCTCTGCGATCCCTACTCTCTCAGCCAGACTGCAGTGATGCAGACTGTTTCCAGGACCACCACGTGGAGGTGGAGTAGGGTCTTAGTCAGCTCTGGTTCGCTGACTCTGATGCAAGCAGTCAAGCTATGGGACGCTGACTGCATTCTCTATTGCTGCATCTTTGGCTCCCAAACTCTAAGTGATATAGAACACGGCTGTTTGCCCGCTATTAAAAGTCGCTACGTTAGTTCTGGAGCGTCCGATTGGCAGAGTGGTTAGAGCGCTGTTCTCTCGTGGCAAAGGTGCTGGGTTCGATTCACAGTATCATTACGGTTCTATTTACCCAGCTGTAAATGGGCACATGACTTTGCTCTTGAGTTAGGGAAGGAAAAGGCAGCGAGGTAGGGTCTTCTTACCTTCGCCCTCCAACGTGTTCTCCCCATCTCCTGTCAGGAGGCCCTCAAACCCCACTACAAATCCACTTCGGAGAGGAGAAGAGATCGACCCAATAATTAAGTGACATCTTTAACTGGTTTAAATTGTTCTTAATTATATACAGTAGAACTCCATTTATCCGAACCCCAATTATCCGAACATCCAATTATCCGAACACTTTTTCCAGAAAAAAAAAAAAATCAGATGCCACAGTCACGTTAGACTAAAATTCTGAATCTTTTGATGCGGCAAACTTAAAATGTGTGCGACCAATTTGTAGAGAATGGGATGGCTAATGGTCGGTCGCTTACGTACAGGAAGTCAGTTAGATCATAAAGTCAGTTAATATCTGGTTTATCAATCCAGTGTACGTGTGCGTTCTAGGTAGAACACTGGCTAAACAGATAGTTCAACTTAAAATAATTGTGTCTGCTACTACAGCAGAATAATTTTGGTGTACAAGTATTTCTCTGTGCGATATGGCATCTTCCAGTAGGCCTAAAGCATATAAAAGGAACCGCAATGTTTTGTCAATTGAAACGAAAACAGAAAATTATCAAGAGACTAGGACAAGGTGAAACTGTGTCTTCACTTGCAAGGATTTTCAATGTTGGGAAAGCTACCGTCTCTGACATCAAAAGTAACAAGGATAAAATTATGAGTTTTGCATCGAAATTTGATAGTGAAAATTGGTCGAAGAAACGTAAAACCATGAGAAATGCGAAAGATGTGAAATTGGAAGAGGCTTTGTATATATGGTTTGTGCAAAGAAGAAGCAAAGGGGAACCTATCTCTGGTTCTCTGTTGTGTGAAAAGGCACTTCAGTTCAACAATCAACTTGACGGTCCTCCTGACTTTAAGGCTAGCCAGGGATGGTTAAGAAACTTTAAATCTCGTCATGGCATACGAGAATTGGAGATTCAAGGGGAATCTTTATCTAGCGATGCAACTGCCGCTAAAAATTTTAAAGAAACATTCTTGGCTTTTTTGGAAGAAGAAGGTTATTCACTCGATGATGTGTATAATGCCGATGAGACTGGCTTATACTGGAAATCATTGCCTCAAAAATCACTTGCATCTCAGCGCGAAGCAGCTGCCCCTGGGTTTAAAAAGTGCAAAGAGAGAGTAACAATTTTGGTAGCCGCTAATGCCAGTGGAAGTCATCGTTTACCGGTGCTAATGATCGGCAAAGCCAAAAAACCACGTTGTTTAAAGAATGTGACATGTCTCCCATTGTGTTACAAAGCACAGAAGAGTGCTTGGATGAAATAGTGAAATATTTCTTGATTGGTATACAAATCAGTTCATCCCAAATGTGAAGAGGTTGAGAGAACAAGAAAAGAAAACTGGAAAAGTAATTCTTCTACTGGACAATGCACCATCTCATCCAGAGAAGGATACATTGAATGCAGTTGATGCAAATTTTAAAGTAATTTTTCTGCCTCCCAATGTAACAGCACTGATTCAACCAATGGATCAGGGTGTTATAGCAAAGCTTAAAAAGATGTACAAGAAGGAAGTCCTGCGTCGTTTATTGTTGGCTGAAGATGAAGAAAGTGTGGTGGCGTTTTCCAAAAAGCTTAATATCAAAGACTGCTGCTATATGTTAGCTGATGTTTGGACCACCCTGTCACAAGATAATCCCAACAAGGCTTGGAGTAGATTGCTTGGGAAAAAAGGAGGAAATGAAACTACTGCAGTGGACACAAATGATGATTGTATAAATGAAGTTGTGGAACTGTTTCAGCAATGCCCGGATTTTCGGGCACTGTGACAAAGACATGCAGACATGTGGAACTAGAAATTATAATATTCTGGTTTTCAGTTTTTGAGAGCGATGAAGAAATTTTGTCTTTTGTGCAAGAAGAAAAACAAATACAGTAGTGACCGATGATGAAGACTCCTCAGAAGTACATGATGCAACGAAGGTGTAGATTATGAAGAAAAAATGGAAACGTCTTTAAGTCTGAAGAGGCCTTTATAGCACTAGAAACAGCGATGGCTTGGTACGAGCAAGAAGATGGACAGCTGTCCTACACAGCTTCTGCTGTTGAAGAAATGCGGGACTTAGCACCAAAAAGACTACCAGTTTGGTGCAAAAGAGGATTCCTCATTATTTTAAATAGTGGGCTACATCTGTGCAAGTACATGTATACGTAAGTTGCGCCTGGTTTTGATCGTTTGTAATGTTATTTTGAAAACATTTCTCTTTCTTAACAAAAATAATTAATACAAGTAGTACACGCACTGCAGTGTAATAAAAGATTTTGGTGATACAGTGATCTAATACAGTGTGGGTATTAATTATTACAGACAAGTAAATATGTTTTATAGTGTATTTTCCTTGTGGAACAGTTAAATGAGAAATATGTGTCAAATGTACTCGCTACTGCAGTATGTAATCAATGGTATTGGAAACAATTTTTATCCAACGAAGTGCACAAGTCCCACGTGGAAATCGGACCAAACGGACGGGTACAGAAACCAGATAGATCACATAATGATCAATGGCAGATGGAGACATGCATTACGAGATTAGATTTTAAAAAGGCGCAGATGTAACAGTGATCATCACCTATCGTGACAAGAGTCTGATGGATCGAAACGCAGAGCTGCTGCTGGACCAGTTGATCAAAAAGAAAAAGATCCAACATCAAAAAACTTAATCCCCTTCACAAAAAAGCTGTTGTGGTTGACGTAAAGAGACGATATCAGATTACCAAAAGCCAGGAAAGAACAGAGACCGATGATGTCGACCAGAAATTCAACACCATCTCAACAATTGACCAGTTCCCATCCTCACAGCCTTTGCCTTTCATATCCCAATAGCAGAGTTAAGTATCCATTTACAGCTGGTAGATGGTTGCGTGACACCACTGTGTTTCCAAGCCGCTACTATTGCCGCGAGAGGCCTGCGCTCTAACCACGGACGCTCTCGTAAATGGGTGCTTGTCTAAAATAGAAGGATTGTAGTGGTGTGACAAGATTACTAATGTGGAACTGATGACACGAACCAGGCATGGACCATGTAGCGAAAGATTTTTATGAGTGTAGTAGTCAGTAGTAGTTACTGAAAGAACAGAAGAAGAATTCTGTCTGACAAGAATGTAGTCCCAGTGTCAGAGAAGAGCACTGGTATCACAGGATAGTCACAGCTGTGAAGGTCTCTGCTTCAGATAGTATTCAGATTAAAGTCAGAGCCTAAGATGCCACCTTCGCTATGTAACTAACCAATGATAATCAACAATTCATTAAAACTCAAAATTGCAACATTATAAATGTGACAAGTCAGAGAATTACAATTAATTAATCATTTATTATTTACATCTATCTTTTGTATTCTTCTTTTGTAAAGTATGGATGAGGAAATGATTAAGACGTGAGTGAATAAAAATGCCAGTGGGAGTTTTACTCCTGGTAGGTTCAACCAAGCTGGACTGGTCTGCGTTAGTAGGGGTCAGACAAAAGCTGGTACCCTGGTCCTCCAGGTTGGGGGTTTTAGCACAGGGCCGACACCCTTGTCTATGTAAAAAATCGCACATGTTACGGAAACTTTGATGCGGGACGGACATCCGTAGTCTCAGGCTCGTATGACTGCCAGTGGTGAAAGCCGAAAGGAAGCCATTGGCATGAAAACGGATGCCCTGACCGCAAAACACGAAACCAGAATTGGATTTTGGAACGTCAGAACTATGAATGAGGCAAGAAAGCTGAGATAAATCACAGCAGAGATGAGGAACTACAAATTACGTATACTGGGAATAAGCGAGAGCAGATGGACAGAGACGGGGAGAATAAAAACAGCTACAGGGGAAACAGTACTTTATTCTGGTAGAGAGGATGGTCAGCACAACGAAGGTGTAGCCATTATCCCGAAGAAAGGAATGGAAAGGTCTTTACTGGAATGGAAACCCATCAACAACAGACTGATAAGAACAAGACTGAGAGGAAGATTCACCAACATCTCAATTATACAATGCTATGCACCAACAAACGACAGCGATGAAGAGATCAAGGACGAGTTCTATCAACAGGTACAAAAGGAAATGGAAACTGCACCCAGGTACGATCTTATTATAGTAATGGGAGACCTAAATGCGAAAGTTGGAACACAAAATAATTATAACGAAAGAATAATGGGGAAATGCGGCAGTGGAACAGTAAATGAGAATGGGGTCAAATTAATAAGCTACTGCAGTATTAACAACCTGGTCATTGGAGGAACAATTTTTCCACACAAAGAAGTGCACAAGTTAACGTGGAAATCACCAAACGGACGGGACAGAAACCAGATAGATCACATAATGATCAATGGCAGATGGAGACATGCATTACGAGACGTGAAAGTAAGAAGAGGCGCAGATGTGGGAAGTGATCATCACCTAGTAGTAGCAAGACTGAAGGCGAAACGCAGAGCTGCTGGACCAGTTGCAGTCAAACAGAAAAGATATAACATCACGAAACTTAAGGACCCCTTCACCAGAAAAGCTGTTGTGGTTGACGTAAAGAGACGATATCAGATTACCAAAAGCCAGGAAAGAACAGAGACCGATGATGTCGACCAGAAATTCAACACCATCTCAACAATTTACAAGGAAAGCAGCAAGTCATGCTTGGAATTCCAGGAAAGAAATAGCCAAGACTGGATAACACCAGAAACGCTAAACATCATAGCGAAGAGAAACGAAATGAAAAGAAAGAAAACAGAAGCTAAGTCTCCCAGGTTACAGGCAATGTATAGTGAACAGTACAGTCAGCTGGACAAGAAAGTAAAACGTCAAACCCGTGCTAACAAAAGGACATTTCTAGATGACCTTGCAAGACAGGCAGAAGAGGCAGCACTGAGAAATGAACAAAGCACAGTTTATAAAATAACTAAAACTATCAGTGGAAAACGAGGTGCAAACAACTTAACGTTAGTAAGAGACAAGCAAGGAAATCTCATCACCACAGCACAGGGGCAGGAAACAAGATGAGCAGAGCACTTCAAAATACTTCATATTGCCCAAGAAGAACGACCTTGCAGACTGCAACAACTGGAGAGGAATTACTCTCCTCTCAGTTCCCAGCAAAATACTAGGCAGGATAATCATCCAGAGAATTTCAAAAGCAGTTGACCATAAACTGAGGAAAGAACAAGCGGGCTTTAGAAAGAACAGAAGATGTGCAGACCATATATTCACCCTCAGGAACATTATAGAGCAGTGCTCAGAATGGCAGAGACAGCTATACATTAACTTTGTTGATTTTGAAAAGGCTTTTGACAGCATACACAGGGACAGCCTATGGATAATACTGAGAGCTTATGGAATTCCCAGCCGCATTGTGTCCATCATAAAAAGCCTCTATTCTAACTTTACATGCAGTGTTGGATTGAGTAATGTAACTTTCGAAGTGAAAACAGGAGTACGACAGGGATGCCCCTTATCAACAACATTATTTTTGACAGCCAAAGATTGGGTGATGCGCCAGACAACAGAGGGCAATCCAAGAGGAATTAGATGGACAACGTTTTCTACACTGGAAGACCTGGAATATGCAGATGACATTGCACTACTCGCGCATTCACATCAACACATTCAAGAAAAAACCGATATATATAGACTGAATAAGTATGGCCAGCAGGTTGGCCTGAACATCAATCTGAAGAAGACAGAGGTAATGACACTAAATGTGGGCAATCCTGAGTCAATAACAGTAAGGAATCAGAAGTTAGAACAGACAGACACATTTACTTACCTAGGATGCATAGTAACACCTGACGGCGGAACAAGCAAGGACATTACCAACAGAATGAATAAAGCGAGAACAGCCTTTGCTAGTCTCAACAACATTTGGAAGTCTTCCCAGTACAGCACAAACACCAAATTAAGACTGTATGAGAGCTGTGTACTTTCTGTGCTTCTCTATGGTGCGGAATGCTGGAGAGTAACAGAGAAGGAAATGTCGAAACTGTCCTCCTTCCACACAATCTGCCTAAGGAAAATTCACTGAATCTTTTGGCCAAACACCATGAGCAACCAAGAACTACTTATTCGGAGTACCCAGGAGGACATGCACACCATCATAGCTGGCAGACGCTGGAGTTGGGTTAGCCACGTCCTCAGAAGGGACCCTGATACCATCACACGAACAGCTATGCTATGGAACCCCGAGGGAAAGCGAAAGAGAGGCCCACCAAAAAACAACTTGGCGGAGAACTGTGGAAGCCGAGATGCAAAGAATGGGCCAGAGTTGGGGCACTGTACAAAGGATGGCCGCCGACTGAGCAAAGTGGAATCAATTTGTTGCTGCCCTACAAGACGCCACCAGGCGTGATGGCCACTGACCGCTTTGGCGGTTGGCGGTTATGGGTCAAAGAAGAAGAAGAAGAAAATGTAATTACAAATTTACTTAATAGTTGAGTTACACTAAGTAATTACCCTATTTAGACAACATCCCAGAAGGCTTTATACATGGACCTCACCAGATGGCAACAGCAGGAATCAAATATTATAGATTACATCTTGATACAACAAAGATGGAGGTCAGGTATATGTCGTAAATTTATTTTGAGAGAAAAGAGTCGTAGAAATAGTGGTCCGGTTTAGAGTGGAAAATGATGATGGAAAGGCAGATAGACTTGCTAAGGAAGGAGGTGCCTTACAACAAAATAATATAGAGACAACTTACGCAACGGCAAAGACTACTATAAAGGCTACATTCAAGTCCAAATGGGAAAGAGAGCACCCAGGACATTTGAAAAATGATGCATATCATCAACTATCCAGAAAAGAACAGGTCATCATTTTTCGGCTACGCACTGGTCACAACAGATTGAGATACCATCTGTACCACAAATACAAAATTGGTGCAACAGATCTCTGCACCTGCGGTACCAGCCCATTGACAGTCGAACACCTGCTGCAATACTGCCCAACCTACAGTAATGAACGGAGTAGCATATGGCAACAACCCACTTCTGTCAATGAAAAACTGTTTGGAGATGTTGGGAGCCTTGAGTTGACTACTGCCTTTATTAGAGTCATAAATGTGGAAGTCTGAAGGCGAACGAGGAAGAAGAAGAAGAAGAAGAAAGCTCAGTGATAGAAAATATAGAGATTCAATAGTTGCTTCACAGCGTGCTGGAGGAGAGTAAAGACAGACTTATTTACGACAAATCGCTTCTCTCAATCTTCTCTTCCGCTCTCCTGGTCAAACAATTATTTGCCAGTTTTCCAGACTCGCATCTGCGCGCACACCGATTTGGTGTTTTTCACACACACAGATGATGTAGATACAAACTATATTAAACGAATAGGGCAAATGTTGGGCTGTGGGTATGTCCAACACCGTACTAAATGAGTTTATGTGATTTTATTCACTTTAAACATCAATCACTAACAAATATCAGGTATTACATAAATTATCATAAGTACACAAATGCAAATAACAAATTTAGGAGGGGTGAAGAAGATTGGTATCGACTAAGCCCTTCCCGCTTATTAGACAAAGATAAACCCAGTCCAGAGATAGATAATATCAGGAACATAGGTACGTTAACCTAACAGTGAAGTTAATTACTCTGAAAGAGGGGTTACAACGTTAGGTATAGGTGATAGAAAAAAACCTGTTCTTCCCAGCTGTTCTTCCCTTTACTAAGCAAATGGAAAGGAGGGGGTTTTTAAACAGAGTTAACCAATTAGCAACTCCCCCTTAAAGGAACAATGCAGGGAATACAGAAAAATTATATTACTAGGCAAGAAAGTTAACAACAGGTTTACAAAAGAAAACGATTAAATTTCCTGTCATTCATGCACACGCGTGAGGATCCACACTCATATACTCACACACTTACCGAATGCAGCCTCAGACGATCCATAAAAGTATATAAAACAACAAGTATTCTTTTGACATATGAACTGTCTAGTCCTTCGATGTCCCGCCCCAGATGTTTGCGAGGGTTTGTTGGTAACAAATATTCTCACTTATCGCAAGACTTGAAGACTAAGAGTTCTCGTGTTTTTATTATATATATAAAAGGAGTCTATGGGATGGCACTAACACAGTTCGGCACAGGGGTGAAAATGAAGTGGTCTCTTTTAATCCTCCGTTATGGTAAAATTCCTTCAATGCGTGATGATAGTTTTATTAAATCCAATTGAGGAAAAAACTAGGCTCAGTCACAGTCAGGAAAATATGTACTCTCTCACAGTAAACAGTAAATATGATATCGCTACTGGCGATGATTACCTTCCAGTTTATCTTACAGGTTTGTAAGGGTAATTTGATGATTATTCTTTAAAATGTTCTTGGGTGGGCTTTATTTCATTTAATTCTGACAGCTAGGTCGCAAGGACCGCCACAAGATTATATTTTAAAAGAAATGTTTCTTCAATATGACTGGAAGTTTATAGGATGATTTCTTTATTTCTTTCTTTATTTAGCTGGGACCGCAGGTTACGATCACTCTGTGTGAAAGAAAAAAGACATGTAACATACCGAAAAATCAAGCGCGATAAATTTCCCGTTAAGCCTATAATACACTCGAGTATTTAATTATGTATTTAATAAACACTGCGCGAATTCTAGTGGTTAAAACACACATCTATAAAACTAGGACTTAACTGAATTTATTAATTATAAATTCCTTCGCGACTTTAAAAGTTAATTTAAGCATCTATTATCTTTTGAAATAATATAATAAATATATCATTATATTTACAACTGGAACTATTGAGATGGTTAAATTTAATAGATTTAAATTAACACAAACTCCATTGAAATAGAATGACTGAACTAGACCACTGATCACTTTACACAATATATATTACCGCTTTGCACAGAATAGAAATCACTGCAAATATATATATAAAATCCAGGGGAAAATCTATAGCAAGATTTCAATAAAGCTAGTGCTTCTGTAAAGGTCTGGCCAGCGAGTGATAACGTGTCTAGTCTTCATGGTCTATTTAGCTAAAATGGAATGTAAGTTGAGTGGGACATGATAAACTTGACAGCTTATTTGATCTCACGAACTTTTGGGGATCTGACCGCCAAATCAAGAGAAGAAGCCGACCCCTGGTCTTCGTATCTCCGTTCGCTGCTGCCCGTTTCGGCTTTCCCCCGTTCGCTCGGTTGCGATTGACACTGTGGTGAAGTGGGATGTTATAAATATTTATAGGGGACTTAGTGTACTGACTGAGATCAGCTGTGAAGGTATCTATATCTAATAAGAGTAGTGTATTATAGATAACCTTACTTGCTGCCACATATATATATATCTCAGTCAGAATTATTCTGGAATAGTGTGATGACTACGTTGTATGTCTAGGGTATATGTATGATGAAGTGTAAGTCATAACAACAACAGACAGATAAACAATTTAATTTATTCCACCACACTTGACAACACTGTGACACTCACATACATATAACACTCTAAAGGATATCTTAAAGGAGTCACTGATAACTTTTCAAATAACAATATGTATTCATTGCTGTTATGAATGAATATGTGTCCTGATTCAAATACAAAGGGAACCAGGAATCACAATCAATTTTAATTACAAGTTATATGTACAGAATTTCTCAATATGAATATTGTAGTGACATATATTATTAAAAGTATCCTATGTGTGTCAGTTGTGTAGTAGTAATATGAGGTAATACTGGTTTTGTTTTGTTCAAGCTCTGTTGGTATTTGTCATCATGACTTCAATAGTTTGTCTTTATGGGAGCTAGTATTGGAGATGTTCTCAGTTCCTGTTATTAAAACAATTTACTTCCCCTCTTAAGTTTATGTTACAATGTTATTTTAAGATGGGGTACATAATTTTGAGCTCAGCTGGCCACATCAGCTTATCTTGCGTGATGGCGGCAGGAAAAGACTCCTCTGCTCGATTTCTCCCCTGTGCTCTGGAGACACCTCACTGATAGCTAAATGGACCAAGGAGTATGCTGTCCGACTCTGGATTCAGCAAAGCTCTGACCAGGTGCTGCTCAATACCATCAAGACCACGGTCCCTGAAAACAAGAAGGATGTACCTTCTACTTCATAACTAATTGATACTCTCTTTTTACACTGAGCACAATACATCACAAACATTGAGTTCAGAGCGTTAGGCCAACTGTCAGCTTCATCTGAAATACTTTATACCAGCATTAACCTCCTTAATGGTTACTACGCCTCTGCACTTCCAGCATTATTTCTGTCTAATCAATAATCTAGGTGTCAGTGTACTGTTTGGCCATTCCATGCAGTTTTACTTTCCTCCGACACCTTCTGTTCAGGCTGGAGCATTATAGGCTTTACATCATGTTTGCTACTGAACTACACATATATACAGGCATAAATTAACAATTCACATTCAATTTTCATTAAAAGATACTGAATGTTTCAAGCTTACCACAATTCATGGAAACAAACACAGATACGTTGATTAGCAATGAATTCTGGCACAAATACTGGCACAAATTCCCATCTGCTTATGTTCCAGGCTTTTATTTTAGCAAAAATGTGAGCTGGCTTCAACGCACTGTTGCTTTATCAAGCTTATTTGAACTAGTGGTCTCGAACTAACGCTCCTAAGTGAGTATATCAGCGAGTCTGGCCAATGGAGCCACGTTTCGACAAGGGTTTGAAAAAATTTTAACTTCCTACGTCTCCCCTAACAACCAAATATAGTATTTATAGTCCGACCAATCGTGTTTAGTCTTATATTTGTTGCGCTCCAATCAATTTGGAGTTTACATGGTAGGCTATTTCCGTACGCAAGGTTTTTTCAAACACGTTATAAAAAAATTTTATGAGCAGAAATGATTTCATGCTGTCAGGCATCCCCACTATTTTATTTTGGTTATAACTTGTTAATTCCTAGACTATTTGCGTAACGTTTTACATATTCTTTGTCAGCAAACCCTAAGGAACCCAAATATACAAATTTAAAAGAGCTAAGTGGCTGCGTTCAAAATATGCAATTTCTTCGACCTCCTGTTTCGAAGATGTGCTGTCTGGGTACTGTAATGTTTTCAAACGTAAACCCATCTAATGTTATCTTTTCTAATAAGCGTTTTTCGTGATTTTAAAACCTAACTCTGGGAAGGGTAGTGAATTTATCACTGTCCGTCTGAAAAAAAAAGTTAGTGCATGTGGCCTTACACGCGTGATAGTAGTAATTGTGTATCGCGCGACGCGTGTTGCATGCGTTCCTGATTTTCAGCCCTCCCTCTCTCTTTCTATTTGAGTCCATCTGTTCGTTCGTTTTGGTAACGCAGTATAATTAATGTTAGGATTAATTTAGGTCATTACGCAGTCTGCCTCTCAATGTTTTTCCAAGAAATACAGCACACGTTTCATTGAAGAAAGCGGGTAATAATATAGTAGGCTTTTACTATCAACGTGAAAGCGTTACAATTTGCAGACGAAGCATAAAACAAAGGGGATTTCGAGTACATTCCTTGTGACAGCACTGTTATTTTACCATTGCTCTTTTCTTTATTAGAATTTATTTGTTACGCTTTACATTTACCTTTTAATTTATATATGTGGATTAGAATATTCCACGACATCTCCCCTCTTAAAACAGACATTATATGTCAGTCCTTTATTCTATATACACATAGAGAAATTTATTATTATTTCTGGGGTTTACGGTGATTCTCATCACACGGATGGCGGCTTAAAAAATCCGCTCCCAAATTGGTTTTTCCAGATATATACTCAATGCTAAAATTATATGGAGCCAAAAGTAAAGACCATCGGAGTAACCTAGAGTTCTCATGCCTAGCCTGTGCTAGAAACGATAAAGGTTTTCTGGTCTGTTTGCAACTTAAAGGCCTTCCCATACAGATAAATATTGAATTTCTTTATTGCCCATATTACTGTAAGACATTCTTTTTCGCTAGTTGAGTAGTTGATTTCAGCTTTATTCAACTTTCTGCTAGCATATGCCACTGGGCTTAATTCCCCATCCAATGCATCTGATTTCTGTAGTAGAGTTGCACCTAACCCAATATTACTTGCATCCGTCCTTACTATGAATTCTTGACTTAAGTCAGGTAATTTCAAATGGGTTTACTTGTGAGCTTTTCCTTCAATTCTTGGTAAGTCATTTCACATTGTGGTGTCCATGTAATGCGATCTGGATGTCCTTTACGTGTCAAATCAGTTAACGGTGCACATATGGAATTAAAGTTTTTGATATACTTCTGGTAGAAACCACATAATGAGACAAAGGATCTCACGTCCTTCTTGGTTTGTGGTCTCGGGGCTTTCTGTAGTTTCTCTAAATTCTTTGGGTCAGGGGTCATGTTTCCCTGATAAACTGTGTGTCCCAAAAATTCCAATTCTTTACATCCAACGCAACATTTGGTTGGTCGGGCTGTTAAATTTGCCTCCCTAAGTCGATTAAACAGCATGTTCAGAGAGTCAATGTGTTCCTCAAATGTTTCTGTTGCTATCAGGATATCATCCATGAAATTTGTTATACATGGATTATTCAGAGGGTCCAATAATTTTCTCATCATTCTAGAGAAGACACTAGGCGCATTCTTCAATCCAAATGGCAATCTATTAAACTCATAGTGTCCTTCTGAGGTACTAAAAGCTAGGTATGGTCTAACCTCAGGCTTTACTGGAATCTGATAGTATCCTTTACTCAGATCCACTTTTGAGAAATATTTAGCTTTATTTAGTCTGGCAAACAGCTGATTGTATCCGGCAATGGATCTACCTGTCCTTCTGTAATAGCGTTCAGTCTCCTGTAATCTATACAGAGTCTATGTTCTCCAGAGGGCTTCCTTAAGAGTACAACACCGGAACTATATGAGGATTCACTGTGTGAAATAATTCCCTCCTTCAATAGATAGTCTATCTCTTCCTTCAAAGCTTTCTCCTTAGCAAACGGAATCGAATATGTTTTCATACAGACAGGTGTGGGGTCTATCAGTTTCATATCATATTCCAATAGGTTTGTATGCCCTGGTCGGTCTGTTAACACCTCTGCATGATTATTTAGAACCTGTTGCACTCTCTCTTTCTGAGTTTTCGTTAAATGTGTATTGATTTTCACCTGTGCTGCTGTCTCACAGGGGTGTAATGGATACTCAAATGATGAAAGTGGTTCCTTTTTCATCTCCATGGCGATGGACAAGGTCAACAAGTGTGTCTCTTCCTGATGTTCTCTTTCCAAATATTTCTTCAGGAGATTCACATGATAGATTTTTTCTTTCCCCTTCTTATCTATCTTATAATTTGTTCTAGATACCTTCTCTAAAACTGTATATGGACCCTGCCATCCAATTTGTAACTTATTCTGACTCCCGGGGCAAAAGAAGCAGTACTTTCTCTCCCACAGCCAAATTTCTGTCTTTCGCCTTCCTGTTATAATAGGCAGCATGTTTCTTCCTGGCTTGTTTCAAATTTTCATTGGCAAGTTTCCAGCCAGTTTTTAACCGAGTGGTCAGCTCATTCACATATTGGTATGAAGATGTAATGTTTTCCTCTGCCTTTTCATCAGTCCACGTTCTTAACAAAGCTACATGTGGACCTTTAATTGTGTGGACCTATTTGTCCATGCACCGGTATGGTCTCTTCCACTCGAAGCTTTATAGTGATGATTTTTCCTCCCAGAATTATCATTCACAAAACGACCGCTACCAATTTTTCTTTTGGGGCTTTCTCCCCACTTAAAATCCTTGATGAGAGATTTCCTCTCTACATCCTCTTCCTCCAGTTTGTTTAAGTCCGATTGAGGGATTGTCGGCTTATCCTGGGGTAAGACATCTTTTTGCACTCTCCGCATAGTGGCCATTGTAAAACAGTTAAGTGAAGCTTGTCCGTGAAAAGGGGCTTCCCATTCCATTTGGTCCACTTTATCAAATCTATTTTTCTGTTTATTATCAGGCCTAATTTTGCCCCGTGGCGTGTCCAGGTCCTGATCCATGTTCCCACTTGTGGGTGTTCCCTCATGTGCTATGCTACACCTTTCTACAAAATTCTCAATGTCCCATCTTGCCTTGGGCCAATAATAATTGTGAGCCACCTTTTGAATGATGGTACCTATCTTCTCATGGTCCCCATCTGGTTTCACATGTAGGCTCCTTATTAAGTCTGCCCTATATCTTTTAGGAAGTACCAGCTGTCCCTGACCTTTGGATCTAGCTCCAGTCTTCCTATACATCAACTTGTTTTTTCATGTAAAAATCTCCCTTGCCTGGAGTTGTATGACAAGTTGACAATTTTCTGAAACAAGGCTTGAGTGTTTTATCCCCAGCCTGTGCCTTCCTCATCTCTTCTGGAGTGGTATCTAACATAATATCCTCCTCCTGTCTTGAGGTCGACCTGACCTGAAGGGTTGCCATACACACAGGTTTCCTTCTGCAACGGTCAGTGTCATGATTGTCCATCTGACAATTCTTACACCACCTTTTTCCTTGGTTGAAAGATTTTCTTTCATCATATTTCCTTTCATCGAATTGTGAGAATTTATTTTTATTTTCATACCGTGGCCTATCAAATTGGTGCTTACCTTTGTTTTGATCCCTAGGATCAAATTGATTAAAGTTCTGTGGTGCCCTAAAGTTATCCACTTGTTTCTTTTTATTACCTGTTACCTCTGCTTGAGCTGCTTGATACCTTTCAGCAACATTTAGCAACTCACCCAGCCTCTCTGCACCTTGTTCCATGAGAAACTTTCTCAGGTCTGGAGCCATGGACTCTCTTAATTGCTCTATAAGGACCATTTCCTCAAGATCTTGGGTTTTCCCCAGAGAAGTCCATTTCTCCAAGTATGTCTCTATTCGTGCAGAGAACTGGTGATAGGTTTCACCTGACAGTAGTTTAGCATTCCTAAATTTTTTCCTATAAAATTCTGCATTCTTTTCATATCTTAACAAAAGAGCCTGCTTTAGCATGTCATAATTTTCCTGATCACCTCTGCTCATTTTTGCAAAAACCTCATAAGCTGCCCCACGAAGTCCTTGAGATAACTTTAAGCTCCACCTTTCTCTCTCTAACCCATACGTGGTAGCTAATAGTTCATACCTATTTAGATAGCTCTCTATATCATCGTCTTTCTCAACAAATGGCCCTGAAACTCAAACTCCCTTAGTCTTAACTCATGTTCCCTTTGTAATCTCTTCTCCTCCTTTTCTGCTTCCCTTTCTGCAGCTAATCTCTTCTCTTCT
Source organism: Oreohelix idahoensis (assembly GCA_024509875.1). NCBI lineage: Eukaryota > Metazoa > Mollusca > Gastropoda > Stylommatophora > Oreohelicidae > Oreohelix > Oreohelix idahoensis. Next base: position 41,227 of record JAMPIV010018773.1, on the reverse strand, counting down.
CTTTCTGCAGCTAATCTTTTGTCTTCTCTTTCTGCTTCCAATTTCTTAGCCTCAGCCTCAATTTTTCTTTCGGCCTCTTTTTCTAATCTTCTTTCTTCCCGTTCAATAAATTTGTCACATTCCGTAGTGACATAGGCAACCATAACTTGCCCATCTAATCCTAACTCTTTTGCAGTCTGAACAGCAGCAGATCGAAATTTGGCCAGGTCCGCCATTGTCTATCAAGTAAATTTATACAATGTCTAACCAACAATTCAATCTCTAACTATATATCTAATGGACAACACAGGCACCGTGAGCTCAACCTTATTTAATTCCACCCAAGGATACCTTTTAATTCTTATTATTCCCTGAAGTGAGTTACCCCCAATATTTTTAATAGTGAAAGATTCAAAATCCCAAGAGCGAGACCCCAATATATGTGGTGAAGTGGGATGTTATAAATATTTATAGGGGACTTAGTGTACTGACTGAGATCAGCTGTGAAGGTATCTATATCTAATAAGAGTAGTGTATTATAGATAACCTTACTTAATAATAATAATAATAAATTCTTTAAGCGCCAAACACGGCGCATAAGGCAGAAACCAGTGCTCTCCAGGTTGTTCGTTGTGACGCCACTCCTCTTAGCTCTTGCACATTATTTAGGCCCAACGTTCTTCCTTCTCTTATTATTGTTCTTCTGAGTGTTTCTTTTTGGTCTTCCTTTTTTCCGCTTACCCTCAGGAACCCAAGTGAGCGCCTGTAGTGGTATTCTGTTGTTTTGCATTCGTAGGACATGACCGATATATGACCATCGTCTTTTCCTTATATAGTCGCAGACATATTTCTGCCTAGAGTCTTCTCTTATTTGTCGATTAGTCTTGAATTCTTTCCAACTGATGTTCATGAGTTTTCTAAGACATTTGTTCTCGAATGTATTCAGCTTGTTCTCCAATGATTTTGTTATTTTCCAACTCTCACAGCCGTATGTTAACACTGAGATAACATTTGAATTAAACAGACGAAGCTTGGTATGTATATTCAAATATCGTAATTTCCAAATGTTAGATAATCTATTGAAGGCGCTAGCTGCCAAAGCAATTCTAGTATGGATTTCTCTTGTTGTGTCACCATCCTGAGTCATTTTACTGCCTAAATAATTGAAACTTTCAACTTTCTGTAGTTTTTCCCCCGTTCAAGATGATATCAAAGGTCTCGTTAGAAAAGTTCATAGCTTTAGTTTTAGAGGCATTTATTTGGAGACCAATTTTAACCGAGAGATGACACAAATTATTTATTGCTTCTTGGGATTGTCTTGGTGTTGAACTTAAGAATGCTACATCATCTGCGAAATCCAGGTCCCCCAGGAATTTTCCATTTGTCCATTTTATACCCAATTGTTCGTTGTGGGTATAGTTTCTCATAACCCAATCAATAGCTATTCCAAAAAGTAGTGGTGACATAATACAGCCTTGTTTCACCCCTGTTTCTACTGTAAACCATTCTGTATTCCCTTTATTTGTTCTAACACAACATCTTGCATTGTCATATAGCGCTTTGATTATATTCACATATTTTGTTGGAAAACCATAGATTGTAAGTATCTTCCACAATGATGGGCGGTGTAGACTTGCTGCCACATATATATATATCTCAGTCAGAATTATTCTGGAATAGTGTGATGACTACGTTGTATGTCTAGGGTATATGTATGATGAAGTGTAAGTCATAACAACAACAGACAGATAAACAATTTAATTTATTCCACCACACTTGACAACACTGTGACACTCACATACATATAACACTCTAAAGGATATCTTAAAGGAGTCACTGATAACTTTTCAAATAACAATATGTATTCATTGCTGTTATGAATGAATATGTGTCCTGATTCAAATACAAAGGGAACCAGGAATCACAATCAATTTTAATTACAAGTTATATGTACATAATTTCTCAATATGAATATTGTAGTGACATATATTATTAAAAGTATCCTATGTGTGTCAGTTGTGTAGTAGTAATATGAGGTAATACTGGTTTTGTTTTGTTCAAGCTCTGTTGGTATTTGTCATCATGACTTCAATAGTTTGTCTTTATGGGAGCTAGTATTGGAGATGTTCTCAGTTCCTGTTATTAAAACAATTTACTTCCCCTCTTAAGTTTATGTTACAATGTTATTTTAAGATGGGGTACATAATTTTGAGCTCAGCTGGCCACATCAGCTTATCTTGCGTGATGGCGGCAGGAAAAGACTCCTCTGCTCGATTTCTCCCCTGTGCTCTGGAGACACCTCACTGATAGCTAAATGGACCAAGGAGTATGCTGTCCGACTCTGGATTCAGCAAAGCTCTGACCAGGTGCTGCTCAATACCATCAAGACCACGGTCCCTGAAAACAAGAAGGATGTACCTTCTACTTCATAACTAATTGATACTCTCTTTTTACACTGAGCACAATACATCACAAACATTGAGTTCAGAGCGTTAGGCCAACTGTCAGCTTCATCTGAAATACTTTATACCAGCATTAACCTCCTTAATGGTTATTACGCCTCTGCACTTCCAGCATTATTTCTGTCTAATCAATAATCTAGGTGTCAGTGTACTGATTGGCCATTCCATGCAGTTTTACTTTCCTCCGACACCTTCTGTTCAGGCTGGAGCATTATAGGCTTTACATCATGTTTGCTACTGAACTACACATATATACAGGCATAAATTAACAATTCACATTCAATTTTCATTAAAAGATACTGAATGTTTCAAGCTTACCACAATTCATGGAAACAAACACAGATACGTTGATTAGCAATGAATTCTGGCACAAATACTGGCACAAATTCCCATCTGCTTATGTTCCAGGCTTTTATTTTAGCAAAAATGTGAGCTGGCTTCAACGCACTGTTGCTTTATCAAGCTTATTTGAACTAGTGGTCTCGAACTAACGCTCCTAAGTGAGTATATCAGCGAGTCTGGCCAATGGAGCCACGTTTCGACAAGGGTTTGAAAAAATTTTAACTTCCTACGTCTCCCCTAACAACCAAATATAGTATTTATAGTCCGACCAATCGTGTTTAGTCTTATATTTGTTGCGCTCCAATCAATTTGGAGTTTACATGGTAGGCTATTTCCGTACGCAAGGTTTTTTCAAACACGTTATAAAAAAAATTTTATGAGCAGAAATGATTTCATGCTGTCAGGCATCCCCAATATTTTATTTTGGTTATAACTTGTTAATTCCTAGACTATTTGCGTAACGTTTTACATATTCTTTGTCAGCAAACCCTAAGGAACCCAAATATACAAATTTAAAAGAGCTAAGTGGCTGCGTTCAAAATATGCAATTTCTTCGACCTCCTGTTTCGAAGATGTGCTGTCTGGGTACTGTAATGTCTTCAAACGTAAACCCATCTAATGTTATCTTTTCTAATAAGCGTTTTTCGTGATTTTAAAACCTAACTCTGGGAAGGGTAGTGAATTTATCACTGTCCGTCTGAAAAAAAAAAGTTAGTGCATGTGGCCTTACACGCGTGATAGTAGTAATTGTGTATCGCGCGACGCGTGTTGCATGCGTTCCTGATTTTCAGCCCTCCCTCTCTCTTTCTATTTGAGTCCATCTGTTCGTTCGTTTTGGTAACGCAGTATAATTAATGTTAGGATTAATTTAGGTCATTACGCAGTCTGCCTCTCAATGTTTTTCCAAGAAATACAGCACACGTTTCATTGAAGAAAGCAGGTAATAATATAGTAGGCTTTTACTATCAACGTGAAAGCGTTACAATTTGCAGACGAAGCATAAAACAAAGGGGATTTCGAGTACATTCCTTGTGACAGCACTGTTATTTTACCATTGCTCTTTTCTTTATTAGAATTTATTTGTTACGCTTTACATTTACCTTTTAATTTATATATGTGGATTAGAATATTCCACGACAGACACCGAGACGCGAAATTAGCGGCAAGCAACTGCGTCTCGTAGCAGGGACCACTACTGTCTTTGATAACGCCGATAGTCTCCCCTGAAATCCCTCAGTCTGTCTCTTTGATCTCGTGCCGCATCCTAAATGAGTCCCGGTGGAATGAGTTCTGGCAAACGAAAAGTTACAACAAATGTTCAGGGGTTCTAATGTTATGAAAAGCTAAAAGTCCCTTTAAATCATCCATCATATCAGGGAGAATTCACTTGTCAAACTAGACGTACGTCACAGTATATCATCTACAAAGACACTCCCAGGAGCAGATTGTGATTCAGATCATGAGCTACTAATTGCATATTTTAAGTTAAAATTGAAAAAAGTGACGAAAGGTGCTCGACCTCTCCGTCTCGATGTAAGCGCCATACCACCTGAATATAACATAGAAGTACAAAACAAATTCGAAGCACTGATGGCTGTACAAGAGGATATGACACCGGATGAGCTAGCTACACATGCGAGAGATATTCTCATCACATCAGCAGAAAACATGATCCCTAGAAAAGTGCATAAGAAGCAGATATACATCACGGAGGAAACATTGAGGCTCATGGAGGAAAGAAGAGAATTGAAGCAAACAGGGGTAGAACGGGACAGTGACAAATACAAAAACTGCACAAGAAACGTCAGGAGAGAGATTAGGAAAGACAAGAAACAGTACATAACGAATACCTGCAATAGAATAGAAGAGCTGCAATTTCAGGGAAAAGATGGGGATATGTTCAAGGAAATCAGAACGCTAACAGAGGATTTTAGACCATCATTATATGTAATCAATGATAAAAATGGTAAAATATTAACAGAAAGTAAGGATATATTGGAGAGGTGGAAGGAGTACTGTAGAGAAATGTATGAAGATAGTACAAAGACCCCAGACATGACGATTGAAAGTGAAGAGAGAGAGCCAGAACCTATATTAGATGAAGTACGTGCAGCAATCAAAAGCCTGAAGAAAGGGAAATCACCAGGATGCGATGATATACCAACTGAACTAATCCAAGCAGGAGGAGAGGCCAATGTCCTCGTTTATCATGCACTATGTGTGAAGATCTGGAACAGTGAAATCTGGCCCAAAGCATGGACAAGATCTGTGTATATCCCTCTCCCAAAGAAAGGCAATTTAAAACTGTGTACCAACTATCGCACTATTGCTTTAATAAGTCGTGCCAGCAAAATCCTCTTGCGGATTATCATGAAGAGGATAGAAAGAAAGTTAGAACATGAAATACATGAAGTACAGGCGGGTTTTAGACAATGCAGAGGTACGAGAGATCACATCTTTAATGTGAGAAACATCCTCGAGACATGCAGAGAATACAATGTAGATCTTCATGTCTGTTTTGTAGATTACACCAAGGCCTTCGACTGCGTACAACATCAGAAATTGTGGAACATCATGGGGTTTCCAGCGCATTTGATCCATCTAATTGAAACATTTTACCATGAACAACAAGCAGCTGTCAGAGTAGCGGGAGAAACATCGGGATGGTTTAAGGTGAAAAGGGGAGTAAGACAGGGTTGCATCCTCTCTCCATACTTGTTTAACATCAATGCAGAAAATATAATGAGAAATGTTCGGAGTGACCAAGAATGTGAACATTGCGATCCGTTCACAATTGGTGGAAATGCGATCCCAGAACTCAGGTACGCAGATGACACAATTATTCTTTCAAACAGTGCCAAGGGGCTAGAACAGTTAATCCTGTCTGTCAAAAGACCCAACGAACGAACGAACGAACTTTATTTTCAAATGGTTTAGAATTGGGCACGCAGGCCCGTCTAACATTCTGCCCTTCCTTTCTCTCATCTTCCATACTGAATCCATTTATTCTCACACGTATCCTAAATATTACTTAAATAATAAAATAACAAAAAAAGTACAATAAAATAAAATTCCAACATTGTAACAGTACAATAACAGTTACACAGATTTACAGATGCGTATCATAATTTATACTAAACAAGACAAAATTAACTTTAAAACCTACATATGATGTTATGTAATTATTTAAGAACATAACGAAATTAGGGTGGCATATAATCTGCACTCAGTGAGGATCAGAACCTTTTTCTGAACACAAAGAAAACAAAGATAATGTCCACAGACAAAACAAGATGCCAACCAAAAATTACCATCAATGATGAGGAAATTGAAAATGTTACAAATTTTGAATATCTTGGCTCCATAATTAACAACAATGGAGACTGCTCAAAAGAGGTCAGAAGGAGACTGGCCATAGCAATGCAGAGGCTAAATAAAATGAAGAACCTATGGCATAGCACAAGCAAATTAATAAAAGTAAAACTTCTGAGAACGTGCATCTTTCCGGTAGCAACATATGGATGTGAATCATGGACCATTACTCAAACATTAAAGAAAAAAATCGAATCTTTCGAAGCAAAGTGTTACAGAAAATTCTCAGAGTATCTTGGACCAAGAAGAAGAAAAATATAGACATCCTACACAACCTGAACATCGAGGAAAACTGGCTCATAAACAATATCATGTCCCGGAAATTGAAATATTTTGGCCACATTAAACGCCATAGTGGCTTAGAGAGAGCAGTGATGGAGGGTATGGTACCTGGAAGGCGAGGCAGGGGCCGACCAAGACGACGGTGGACACAGGACATTGAAGACACCTTGACCATGCCACTGTAGGAGGCAGGAGGGCAGGCTAGAGATCGAGAATCTTTCAGGCGGTCTGTGATGAGAGCGACGTTCTGCAAAGGACATGCTACATGATGATGATGACTCAGTAATTAATTAAGAAGTCCTTTCTGGAATCTTCAAAATAACATAAAATGTTCATCTAACTGTTCCTTTGTTACTAAAGTTATCTCTTGTCTATTCTAGTAGTGCAGAACTGTTTTTTTTTCCATCACTACTCACTAATCACTTTGCTTTGACTACTCACAATAGCTGATAGAATTTTCCACATAGAGTACTTAACATTTAAGGGTTGTGGCTGTCCTCTATGAATGTACAAAGCAGTGTCAGTTGAAAGTCTTGCACTAGACCACCAAGCACTGTTGGGGCCCAGGGCGCGAATCTAGATGACAATATCTGATGCTCCTGTGTTGGTCCAGGAATGCATTATTGATCTAGGATTCTAGACCTCTGGTTTAGTATGGCACGAATGAACCTGGCGACAATACGTGACAAGTCGCTACCCTTTGGTCATAGGGTCCACAAGCCTACGTGTACATCAGTGTTTCTCAACGGGGGCGGTACCGCCCCCTTGGGGGTGTTTTCAAGATGTTTAGGGGCGTTCTGATGGGTCGCAACGATTAGGGGTCGCTACTTCCATTCGGAGGGTGGGGTGGGGGTGGGGTGGGATGGGGGGTGTGCGTACATTTTTACAAGAATCAATATGAAACAATTACAAAGATATTCCCCTTCGCATAGCTTGTAACACGATAGTTTTTATTTGCCCTGCGTCCCATGGAGTGTTTCAAGGATTCCAAACGCAAAATTTTAGTACCTGGGATGTTATAATTGTCAGGAGATAGTAGGCGGAGATTTATGTTCCTTCATCACTCGAAACATTCGTTAGCCTCTCGACACACCCAAGCTAACTTTCTCTCTCCACTCTCGACACACCCAAGCTAACCTTCTCTCTCCACTCTCGACACACCCAAGCTAACCTTCTCTCTCCACCCTCGACACATATTTTCTTGTGGAAACACATTTTTGTTGGAAAAAATATTCCTTTTTCCAATCGCATGTGTGACAGACGGAGCACCAGCTATGGTTGGTCGTCATCGTGTGTTTCTGTCCTACTTAAAAATTGTGGCACCAGGTGTTTTAACAATTCATTGTTTTATTCATCAACAACATTTAATCGCCAAGCATCTTGGTGACAGACTCCACAAATCATTGAACTGTGTTATCAGTGTTATTAACAAAATTAAGGCGCATTCGTTGAACGATAGACTATTTCGTAAACTTTGTTGTGATAATGGTGAAGAGTTTGAACGCCTTCTCCTGTACACGGAAGTACGATGGCTGTCCAAAGGTAACTGTTTAAAAAGAGTATGGGCATTATTTGATACTGTTGTAGAGTTTTTGGCTTCAATCAAAGAAGAATTTAGCATCGAAAGAGGAGTATGGCGAAATGATGTGGCCTATCTTTCAAATATATTTGAAAAGTTAAATGAGGTTCTTTTTAAGCTACAAGGAAATGAGATCAGTCTGATTAAAGTGAAAGGAATTATCATGGGATTCATCAAACAATTGACATTATATAAAAATAATCTTAGTCTCCGAGAACTTTCTCATTTTCCATGTTTACTGCAGTTAGGTGGGAACAGACTTAAAGATTCAGATTTAGAGGTTTGTTGCAGTCATTTGGACGCTATTAAAAATGATATGAGCATTAGATTTAAAGACTTGCAAGAACTAATAATACCGGATTGGGTGATTAATCCGTTTGCATCAGACATGGAACATGTTAGTCAACATTTACAAGAAGAATTAATTGAGCTACAAAATGACTTCGAGGCAAAAGCACGATTCAGTCACACACATTACGAAAATTTTGGATCCGGCAGAGGCTTGCGTATCCTGTTCTTTGGCGTGAAACTAAATTGCTAATTACAGCATTCCCAACGTCGTATTTGGCGGAGAAGGGGTTCAGTGCAGTAGAGTTGCTGCTACAAAAGCAACGAAACCGACTGCAGATTTGTAACAGGAGATTTGAGACTTATTTTAAGAAACTTAGAACCAAATATTACAAAACTGGCTGAGTCACTCCAAGCGCAAGGATCTCATTAAGCTTCATTGGTAAGTGAAATTTTATATAATTTTACCATTATTATCAATCAATAATTTTTCCAATGTTTTCACGTTTAAAGTGGTTACATAAAGAGAGGCTTAAATATTCAGATTTGAAGATATATATGCAGTCATTTGGGCGCTATTAAAATGATATAATTATGATAGTTATAGAGTTCTAAGAACTAATTTTATATCATTTGCTCCGCCAATTTGTAATTCAAGGATAATGAACTTGTGGCGTATATAATTCCGCACTTAAACACATATTTAATATAACTATGCTTTTATAAATGTGCTTTCTCTTTTTCTTTATATTAAAAGAAAAGATAACTCCTTAACTGCATTGCTTTTTTAAAAGTATGTATATGTGTGGGTGTGTTTGTGTATACACGATAAAGAGCAAGGGGGTGTTAAAAAGGTGGGTGGCTTTTTAAAATATTAGTTGTCAAAAGGGGGCGTTGCTACTATCAGGGTTGAGAAACACTGGTGTACATGAATGAGTGTGTTCAGATGTTTGCATGTATATGAGTGATACATGGATCAGTTCTGATTATGAATAGCGAGACAAGACAGGTGTCTATCTGCATAGATCATTCTAATATAATACATGAATAAATATAATACAGTTTTATACATGATTATGATGTTACCGTCGCCTGTCACATTCTGGAGTGCCAAGTCCATTAAACCAGTATAATAGTTTTAATTGAACTTAATAGTTTTAATAGTTTTATTGACATTTCTGCTAACGTTGGTAAGCACCGAATTCCTTTATACATTCACAACTCAATTTCACTTCAGTCCTCTGGCCTGATCCTGATTTAATTTTCTTCAAAACGAAATAACGTAGGAACTTTTCCTTTGAAATGCTTATATTTGGCCTTCTTCGACAAACGAGACTAATATCATGTCCATCCATTCTATTTTAATTCATCTAAGTCTACGTACTCCTATGCACAAATCTCTCGACTTGTTTACACGCCATTACAAACTATTTCACCGGCGAGAGAGAGAGAGCTGTGTGCATTTGATTGGCAGATATTTCACTTATTTCTGTCATAACAAGGCATTGTTTCACGCTGGAGATGGATATAACACTCATTGAGCAAACCATTTTCTGGAATCCCCAGGGAAAGAGAGACTTAGGAAGACGAGGGATTGCATGGATACGCGAACTGGAGACAGACATGAAGGGGTTAAGGGATATAAAAAGACCTTGAGCTGATGGCACAGGACAAGAAGACTTTGGCATAAAGCATATGCACCTTAGGGAGTTGAAAGGTGATGATGATAATGATGATTAGGTACGTTGGTGCTTTTCAGTATTACAAAAAAATGTTTTTAAAAAGGGGGAGGGGTATGAAATTTGTGCCTGCTCCCAAACAATCAAACAACCAATATAAAAAAGCTCCCAGTGGATTATGCATCATAACGAAATGGATTGGCCTTGAAGTTGGAATTGCGATGAGATGTACCATCTCTCCGGTACTATTCGTGTTGGCGATGCAGGTGATCTTCAATGCGGCTGAAGGAATGACTATAGGTCCAAAGCTCAGTGAAATGTGTCACATGCCACCGCTCAGAGCATTCATTGATGACACACCAATTCTGACATCAGATGAACATCAGGTCCGGAGGATGTTAGCACGCCTGGATGAACTAGTCAGCTGGTGAAGAATAAGCTTCAAACCCAAGAAATCAAGAAGCCTATCAGTCAGGAAAGGGAAGATAGCGGAGGTTATATTGATGGTTTCCAACCAAGGAATCCCTACTGTCATTGAGGAACCTGTTTAAAGCATTGGCAAGGTGTACGATGCCTCATTAAAAGACTCGAAAGCAGTGCAACTGACAATAGAAATGGCAGACAGAGGGCTACAGATCATAGACCAAAGCAGACTCCTAGGAAAGTTCAAACTGTGGTGCCTCCAGTTCATGTTGATACCTTAGTTGCTGTGGCGACTGCTTATATATGAAATAATGTCACGGATTGCCTCCCCTGCTTTGCAGTAGTGGTCCATCAATTGCCAAAACTCAAGAGTATCTAAATGGGTCGTCAACGGTGTTTACCTTTGCACAAGATTACTCTTGGCAGAGATGTAGATAGAAGTGTAGTGGCGCTTCTATCCAAAGGGAGTATTCACAGGATAATTCAGAAGTCAAGAACCATGCGGCATAGCGATGAGCAATAGTTAACTTATATCTGTACGTCGCCTTTTGTGAAGGATTTAAGCAATGGTTTTTAGCCCGTTCAAGCCCCCATCTGAGTTTATTCAGCGAATTCCTCTTATAATGGTATAGCTCTGTTTAGAGGTAAATATATGTCTCTCTCTCTCTCTCTCTCTCTCTATATATATATATATATATATATATATATATATATATATATATATATATATATATATATATATATATATATATATATATATATATATATATATATATATTGTCCTGGCTCATACGTTTGCTTTCATACATATAAAAAACTGAATCGATTATGATTGTTTAGTTTTAAAACAACAGGTAATAAATTTAATAATCAATTAGTATTAACAGTTTAAAATAAAAAAATCTGCTGGTGACTTTTATATTGGAATCAAATTTTCTCTTCACAGAGAGTTAGGCTGAGGATATAGTTCAGAAAATGTATGTCCTTTTTTTTTGCTGGTCCCTTTTTATAAGCACTTAACCTTTAGGTGAGTCCTGCGGCTGTGATTTTTATCACTGCTTGGTGATGGTGCACGTCTTCACACAACTTATCCGATTTAGGCGGTTGCTGTTGATTCCCTGCGTTTTACTCCCAACTAGCTTCGTTCCACGAACCTTTGGACAAAATAGAAAGAACAAAATGCCTCTGCTAAGTACACTGAGTTGGACGCTTAACAGGCGCATCTTCTCGTTGTCCACCCACCAGTGTTAATCTCTCAGAACAATTAAATTCTTGAGTATATACAGTGTAACACAGGAAAAATGATTAGAAATCACCATTATTCCTCTGGGGATTAACTGGAAAATTGTGTCTGGACAGCGCGAATAATGATTTGTGGCTAAACTAACATTAACAAGTTACATATGTATCACAAAATTAAATGCTACACTTAAGGCACATGGGATGTAATCATCACTCATCACTGCTCCAGTCGGAGTCTGGGGTCACCTCTGCTGTCGGGTTTTCCCGCACGACTAGCAAGAAACAATCACCATCACTTTCTGTAGTGGTTCATGAATATACTCTTTTCATATGTTGAGGTAGCCAGCCTCATTTATAACCCCTAAGCAGGAAACATGTCAAATTTCACTTGTGTAAATAAATTGCTTACGCTTACCCCAAAATTTTTGGGAATAAACAATCCTCTTGCAAAGATTTAGACTGGACAACGCTCTGTATTGGATTTGAAAAAAAAACATAAAAAAAAAAAAGAAAAAATACTGTTGAAAACCAAAATTTTTCCTGCGGGGGTGTTCTGCGAAATCACTGGCCTGGGAAAACTTTTGTTTAATTCCTCTATGACTTTGTCTGGGAAATTAGAGTTAATTCCTCTGACGGTGGGTGTTCTGCGAAATTACTGGCCTGGGAAATTAAAAAAAAAATATTTAGGTGGGGGGAGAAAAAAAAAAAATAAACAAAAAAAAAAACATGTTTAATTCCTCTATGACTTATGATGTCTTAGGTTCCAGTGGGAAATTGAATCCTGGGAAAACTTTTAAGTTTACAGTCTTGTAAATTAAAATTCCTCTGACGGTGGGTGTTCTGCGAAATTACTGGCCTGGGAAAACTTTTGTTTAATTCCTCTATGACTTATGATCAAATTCTTAGGTTCCAGTCTTGGTAATTGAAGTCCTGGTCCTTTTAAGTTTACAGTCTTGTATTAAAATGCGGGTTTACTTGTAAAAGCCAAAGTTGCCCAATACTCGATCTGTCACGTTAGCAATGGAATTCTAGGTCCGATCCTTCTCTTTCTGGCTTTTTGGGAATTGCTCGTATGAAGTTGCGAAGCTGTCTGTTCTGTGTCCCTGAGTTCACAAGATTATATCACTCATTCTCAGTTCAAATCACATATTGTGTTTCCGCCGAATGTTCCAATGGAATTCATTGTATATTCCGGCTCTCACTTCAAAACAATCAAATCTCTCTAGCACTAGGTTGGGTGTTTCATTAAAAATACCACCTCGTGTGTTTTAAAATATTAATTTTAATATTCCACGCGTGACCTCTTTCTAATCATGCGGTAACATTTTCGGTGGCATCTTGTGCACAACTCATAAACACCATCTGTGAACTCATTTGATGTCCAGATGCTACCTATTGCCAATATTGTCTCTCCAGACAGATTATCGTGATAATCACACACAGGGATGGTCCTGTGAAACGATTATCTCATATCGTCTGTGATCGTGCGTTCTCCAGACAGACAATCTTGGCTACCTATTCATCATCGTACGAGACCAAGGCAAGGATTGTAATGATGCTTTTCGAGTCAGCAGATGACGTGGTTAAGTCCATTCAGCCAACACTGAAAACGAGAAGGGAGTGGAGATGGAAGAAGCTGTTGATGCTGTCCAAGAGTCGCTCAAACTGAGGGAGGTAATCGGATACACACAGACAAATAGATGAGATTTGACCATGGAGACATCCGCTGGTGGTCCATGGCATCAAGCAGGGTGCGCAGAGACATGGTAGTTCAGGAGATACGAGAAGCTGAGAATGATAAAAGGTTGCAAAAACAGTGCAGCAGGCCCAACAAGGCCAATGGACTACATGGGAAGAAGCCCTGCAAAGGTCCTTGACATGGAATGATATATGGCATATGGCACTTCTTATGCTCAGCTTCATTATTAGATCAATGTATGACCTCCTGCCATCGGCCACAAACCTTGTGAGACGGGGAAAGTCGGATGATGAGCAGTGCCCCTATGCCAGGAAAGCTTTCAGCGTGTAAGGTGGCATTAGGGCAAGGGCGATACACATGGCGCCACAACAAAGTGCTAAGTGAGCTGGCTGCGACAATAGATCTAGCAAGGATGAAGGCGAATAGCAAAGTCAGACCGAGCACCGCAAATACATACTTTCTGAGAGCAGGAAAGTCAGCACACCCCAAACAGAGTAAATCAGGTAGCAGTTTACCATCTCTTCTTGACTGTGCAAATGACTGGGAGATGGCGGTAGACCTACCTGGACGAGGGGCATTTCCAGAGAGTATCAGAAAATCTCGAAGACTTCCGGATATAGTGCTGCATTCTTCATCATCGCAGCAGGTTATGATAATTGAACTTACCGTGCCATTTGAATCCGGATTTGACCAGCAACATTCGTTCAAAGCGGCAAAGTATAGTGATCTGGCCGCGGATCTGAGACACGATGGGTTCACTGCAAGGGTCATGGCTGTTGATGTAGGTGCAAGTTGGCTCGAAGCTGCGTCAGTGTATGCTTTATTGAAACTGTTAGGTGCGAGAGAACAGTCGAAAACAAGGGCACTGAAGAAGCTTGATGAAACTGCGGAAAGGGCATCATGCTGGCTGTGGAACTCGGGACAGTAAAATCTAGCCCCAACTGCGGTATAGGAAACACCCTGAAAGTCCGCAATACATCGAGCTTTTCATTGTATTGGTGAAAGGACGGCGGCGTTACAAGAAACAGACGGTGCATTATATGGGGTGTCAGGAGAAGTTAGATTTCAGAGGCCGGCTCGCAAAGAATTCAGGCCTCGTCGACTTCACGCAGGCGTGTCAGTGGTTTGCTGCGGAACGACCGCAATAATTTGTCTTCACTTTGTTACTTTCACAATTGCCTCCTGCCGGCGGAATTGTGGATTTTAAAGCTGCATCCAAGGTGGAATGGGTTCATATTTTACACAAGACAACGGGAGGCTGAGACACTTGGGAGTCATGACCCAGGTGGGCCCGCCACCCTTAAAGTGTAAAGGAGAATAAGGGGCCGAAACACTTGTTCGACGGGGGGACTACTTCTGATGATCAGATTGCCTCCTGTTGTATTGCTCTGTATAGAGTTTTCTATCTCATATACGCGGCTATTGTAAGTTCGAGAAACACTGGGCTACGAAATCTTCCGACTACACGATATAGGTTCCCACAGCTGATTGCAAAAACTGATCGATATCACACACAATTTTCATCATCATAGAATATTTCATGCTCATAGTGTATATTTTATTAGTTTTAAATTCTTTTTCGCTTCAGTGAGCTCTGCCCTTATCATAACATTATAACCATTATGTCCATGCTAAAGAGAGGATAGCCAGAGAATTATTCCCTAGACATTGGTTAATGCTATCAAATTATATGATACGCTCTTTATAACCATACAACAGTGGATCTTGGAACTAGATTGTACGTGACTCCTGTAACAGTGTACTGGGAAACTGAACTTTGGACGTCTGGGTCCCTTGACAATATATTCTCCGTGCTGTTGTCTACCATATCAGAGTTAATCCGTGTCGTGGCCGTGCTTGTTCTTCACTGCAACGTACCAAAGTATTCAGGTTGTCCAAGCAAGCTGACAGCTTTTCTAGCAAGTCCACAAGCTAGTCAAGCAAACCGACAGTTCTAGTAAGATGGTCTAGTAAGCAGATAGCTGGTTCTAGCAAGCCCACAGCTGTGTAGTAAGCCAACATAACATATCATAGCAAGCCCACGGCTGTGTTGTAAGCCAACATATCGCTAGCAAGCCCATAGCTGTGTAGTAAGCCAATATATCACTAGCAAGCTCATAGCGGTGTAGCAAGCCAACATATCACTAGCAAGCTCATAGCTGTGTAGTAAGCCAATATATCACTAGCAAGCTCATAGCTGTGTAGTAAGCCAACATATCATTAGCAAGCTCATAGCTGTGTAGTAAGCCAATATGTCACTAGTGTGGTGGGTCGCTCCAACCAAATTTTTGGGTTCTATTTATTATTATTATTTCAGGTTAAAAGCTCCCCACGTCCACATTTGAAATCTGTACTCATTATGTTAGTTTGTACTTGATTGCTCGTTCTGTTGATATGTATTACTGCTCGTTGCTCTATTACGTCTAGTGTGAAACACAAAACGTTTATATGCGTTCTCACGAAATCCAACAACATAAATACGGGCTTTGTAACTGGCCTAACCAACGACAATGAATGAAGGCCGTTTCCCTTCGTAAACGAACTCATGTTTCTTTAATGCACATATTTCATTCCATTGTAGTATACATATCAGTTCGCATATAATGATTCACATTTTCCATAAATCATCATGACAGGATTAACCCTGTTTCAAGAGTATCCATTTTTTTTATCATTCACATACTTTAAAAAAGAACCACTACGTAATGGGTTCTCATTGGAACGCAAGTTAAGACACAGTCAAAACACAGCAGCCACACTGTTCAAGGGTTTTCGTAAAACCTTGTTAATACACAAAACATTCATGCGTCATATCTCTGGTGCACCTCACTTTCAATATTCCCAATAGTGCCATATTTCTCAGCACTGACTCAAACACAATAAATCAAACATGTTGTGTGCATGGGCAGACACCACAACTAGCAGGCTCATAGTTGTGTAGTAAGCCAACATATCACTAGCAAGCTCATAGCTGTGTAGTAAGCCAACATATCACCAGCAAGCTCATAGCTGTGTAGTAAGCCAATTGTTACGCACAGATCATTTTTTCTAAAGTCATTATATGATCATTTTTTTCTAAAGTCGTTGTAAGATCCTTTTTTGCTAAAGACATTGTATTATTAGATTGACTGAAATGTACACTTTAATTTTTTCGGTCAAAGCTACATAACTCTGGATAATTGAGATTATCATTTAATATGATGTTACCTCCTCTTGTGACGAGACACGTTCGGTCCATATTTTTTTGAACGAAGTGTGATCATTCTCCTTATTTGGTAGTATCGGTCAACTGTTGTTGGAATGTCTGAAACCAGTGTTGAGGTCTCTGTTCATGTCCATATAAGGCTTGATCTAGTATAAATCTTTGTCTGGAATGTTCCTAGATCGTCTTGGTTGATTGCTATTCAAGTAGATGCGTTCTGCGCATGTCCGGACGCGTGGCGTCTGGGAAGTTTCTTTTGTCTGGGAGACGATGAAAAGTTGTGAAGCAGAGAAGACGCGTTTCTGCGTCTCTATGATTTTGTTAGGGATTAGGAGCCTTATTGTGAGATAGTTAGCTTACAAGGTCCTTCCCTTGAGTATTCTAAAAAAACGCCTGGAGGCGTATGTTTTCTGTGGTGTGGATTTTCGAACGAAGGTAATGCCTCATTTACATCCAATCTGTAACTTTACTTTATGTTTGACAATGGTCGATCTCTGCTCACGTATGCATTACAGAAAGGGAGGTTCCTCTAATAGAAGTCACGCCCCAGGTATCTTCATACCTGAGATCTATATGTACACGGGTCATACTCAGCCCGAAGGACAGTTCTTTGTTCTATGAACGTCGCTGTGTGTCAGCGATTATGCCTACGTCAAGGTTAGACTTAGGAATGCCTGTAAAGGTCAGTTTGACCTGCACTCCTGGAATGCCATCCTCATGCGACTTATGATTTGACTCATTTAGCACATCTGAACAGTAAGAGGATTTTTGTTAATGTACTTTTGTATTTGGAGCCAACCATATAATCCCTTGGCGCCATATCATCATCTTTAGAATATGCCAAATGCATTGATGAACTATGTATGCTGATATTCGTGAATGTCATGACTTTGCCCTATTGTGAACTGGATGTACGTACTTGTACCTGTGGCGTCAAAATAAATGATGAAAAAACGTCCAGAGCAGTTTACCCATTTATGACTTCACATGTCGTACCCTATGTGCTGTAACTCTGTGAACTACATCACTACTATATACAGCAACAACAACAACACAAAACCAGATAAGACACCCTACATCTTGAACTATAATACCTGATGTCGATAGGGGTGGTATTGTGACCGGGCTGAAGGTTTCTTCAACGAAATCGGACTTATACTTACAACGTCCATGGTGGTCAGTTCTACCATTATCATTATGGAAGCATCACAATAGCGGCCTTATCACCAAGAGAGGAGCGAGCCCTAAATCCACCCTTATCACCAATATATCACTAGCAAGCTCATAGCTATGTAGTAAGCCAACATATCATAGCAAGCCCACAGCTGTGTAGTAAGCCAACATATCACCAGCAAGACCATGGCTGTGTAGTAAGCCAAAATATCACTAGCAAGCTCATAGCTGTGTAGTAGGCCAACATATCATAGCAAGCCCACAGCTGTGTAGTAAGCCAACATATCACCAGCAAGACCATGGCTGTGTAGTAAGCCAACATAAACTAGCAAGCCCATGGCTGTGTAGTAAGCCAACATATAACTAGCAAGCCCATGGCTGTGTAGTAAGCCAACATATCACTAGCAAGCCCATGGCTGTGTAGTAAGCCAACATATAACTAGCAAGCCCATGGCTGAGTAGTAAGCCAACATATAACTAGCAACCCCATGGCTGTGTAGTTAACCAACATATCACTAGCAAGCCCATAGCTGTGTAGTAAGTCAACATATAACTAGCAAGCCCATAGCTAGACTGATAAGGTGACATTGGATTTAATTCTGCCACATGATAACGGCAGTCAAGTCTGGAATTTTTTTTTTGTTTGGCGGAATTTTTAAACTCGTTTCTTGCTTGCTGCCAGGTCATGGTGTCACACAGCCAGGTCATGGTGTCACACAGCCAGGTCATGGTGTCACACAGCCAGGTCATGGTGTCACACAGCCAGGTCATGGTGTCACACTGATGAGCTCGGTTCTAATGTCCGAAATCATCATCATCATCATCATTTTCCTTTGCGTTCCCTATGGAAGCTGCCCCCCCACCCCACCACACACACAGGAAGCCTGCACCAAACATTCACACGGTTGTCCAGCGGTGGTTCCTGTGGCAACTAGTTAACATGCTCCAACCCCATGCACAACCTCATTTTATTCACATGACATTTCCGAAGGTACGCAAGTCCTATTCTTTCTTTGATTTTGGAACCCCCGGGACATATAAGGGACAATGGCTGACTTTCCTGTGCTTATTCCTCTCTTCTGTGTGTGTGTGTGTGTGTGTGGTGTGTGTTTGTTTCATTATTCATTCATGAGTTATCTTTAAATTCCCTGTGGTGCCCTCGCCTTCGACAAGTTTACAACACGACCTGTTCACCCTGTGTCATCAGTTCAAGGTCACTACATGTCTTTCATATCCCGTTTAAATCTGTTTCTAATTCCTTTCTCTGTGCATTTTTCAGGCACTTCTCTTACGCTGGAATTTCAGAACAAGAAGAAGAACACTTTATTAGATTAAAAAATTGAAGACAAGTATGAAAGAACGGAGAAGACAGATAAATCTATCAGCGTGTATCATCAAGGTACCAGAAAGAAACTATTCCAGAGAATGTATTCCAGAAACACTAAAGCCAGCCATCCGTGTGACGAAGACACTAAAATGATCATCCTAATCAAAAGACTTGGTGATGTCAATTTCCATTACTTGTCAATTGATCAACACAGATATCTTGAGGGAGCGTCTTTAATGGGTGAGAGCTTACAGCATTACACAAACCAAATGAAACTCCCAAGCTCGCCAGTCCCCACAGTACTTAGCGGCAGAAAGATAAAGCAAATAAAGTTGCAAAGTAATTCATTTGTCTTGAATTATGTATGCGCGTGGGCACATACACTAATATGCACATATAGACAGAGACACATTCAGAGAAAGAGAAAGGAGAAAGAGAAATAGAAAATTCTTAATTACTTATTCAACCACGAAAATCGATTCATATAAACGCACACATGAATCACACACCAAACAGGTAAACACATGAACAAGCAAACTCAAACACGCATTATAACGGGTATTTTTATTATATATATATATATATATATATATATATATATATATATATATATATATATATATATATATATATACATATATATATATATATATATATATGACGGTATTGCCTCCCCTGCTTTGCAGTAGTGGTCCAACAGTGCCCAAAACTCAAGAGTACCTATTATAGGCTTCAATGGAGTCTATCTTTACACAAGATTACTCTTGGCATAAATGTGGATAGAAGAGTAGTAAAGCTTCCATCACACGGGGGCCTTCATAATATATTCAGATAAGCGAAAACAATGTTGGCTTTCGCTGAGCACGTTAATTGTATAACCTGCCGACACTTTTATGAAGAATTTAGCAATGGTTTATTCTAGCTCGTTAAGCCCCTACCGCTGAATTAATCAGTGGAATTATTATAATAATATTTAAATGTGGAATTATAATAATAATATATATTATAATATATATACCTCCAATAAAAGGTCCGGATAACAAATAGGAATTATGAATCTAGTTCTTCACTCTGGCGAAGGTCTGATATTGTCTTAGCAAGCGTGCAAATCACAGAGAAATAAAACTGTGAAATTGGTCAGTCTATATTCCCTCCAGGTTTGTTACGAATCTAATCAGAAAGATCCACCATTTCAAATCATGCAGGATAGGCTTTGATATTTCAAAATAGTCTCACGTGAAATAAGGTGCGTGCCTGCAAAGGTCACGTATTACCATATATGGACATCTGATGCCTTTTATACACTCTCACAAACACATTTGTAGACTCATATTGTCTCAAATGTAATAAATCCATGATTACTTTTTACCCAGTGACCGGAAGCGATTATATCACTCTTGTCTGCCACAGGTGTCACACAGACGGTAATGTAGGGGTAGCAAGGATGACCCGGAAGCGCTTATGTCATAAGTTCCGCCTCGTGCATGGATTATCATGTGTTTCGCCAGACAAACAAATCTGGCTCTATTCAATACTCCTTGTCGCTTGAAAAGATGGTCAGACCGATATTGTGATAAAATGCTGTCATTTATTTTCTATGTCCAGCATTGACCAAAATAGTGAAAATACAAATGAAAAGGCATGATTTATGCCAAATAAAAGCGATGAGTGAGAAAACTGAAGAAAAAGAAGGGATACTGACGGAGGGCTGAATGTGTGAGATAACACAAAAGAGCTTGTTCAGACGTTTGTCACAGTATATACCTTGTATATATATATATATATATATATATATATATATATATATATATATATATATATATATATATATATATTAAATATATATATATATATATATATATATATATATATATATATATATATATATATATATATATATATATATATATATATATATAACATATATATATACTGCACCGTTCGATTGGTGGATCAGTTTAGAAAAGCGTGCTTCTCACGATAAAGTGCCGGGTAGGACTCATGAGAGAGTCACCCTTCAGTCTCATCAACATCATCGTCATCATCATCATCGTCATCATCATCATCGTGATCATCGTCATTATCATCATCATCATCACCATCGTCATCATCATTTTTCTTGACACTACTTACCTAGCATAGAGCCACCACTGGTCCAGTAAGGAAGCCTACACCAACCATTCACATGCTCATGTAGCTGAGGTTTCTCTTGCAATTTGTTTTACATGATGAATGTCCAGCCCCATGTATAACCTCATATTAGTTGTCTTCTACGAGTTGCCTGAGGATGCAGGCGCCCTGTTCTTTCTCTCTTCAGAGACTCCCAGGGAACTACACAGGGCACGCTTCAGTCTACTATGTTGTAAATGTGTACATGAACCTACTCTTGAGTTAGGGAAGGCAAAAGCAGAGCGAGGAAGGAAACTGGTCATCCCACACCATATAGCTGGACGTAGTATATTGAAATCTCTAACATTTAACTCTCCTACGGCAGTATCTGATGAAGGACTACCTCTGCCTTCACCACCACATCATGTAAACAAACAAGCCTATGATCTATTACGCGTAGTTTACACAAATTCGTCTTGCTGCATACTGCACTTGTCAAGTATGGAGATAAGATGGTTGAAGAATCTTCGAGATCTTTAGTTAATCATTGAAAACATGCTTCCAGTTCAGAGATGAATCATTATCTGCGACGCAGATGCACTGTGGGATATCTGCACCTAGAAATAGTTGTCTGACGGCAGGGAAGGAGGTTTTGTATTTTGCATTCTCCATAGGTTATGAGTGGGACTAATAATTCAGTAAACAAGTAGACAAGAAGATCCGATAAAGATCGATGGTCACATCGCTTAAACCTCACAACAGGTGACCTGTTTTTGGGTAATTCCATCGACAAACTAGGGAGAACAGGTTAGAATGCAAATGATAACATTAATAAGATCTGATTTGCTTTGAACTCACTTCAACCAATATGGGGTTTTTTAAAGCACGTTTTTCCAGGTAGATAAAATTAAAAGGTACAGGTGGTCCGTAATCAGATACTGTCTTAGGGGACTCAATTGTTTGAGACTTCACTGTACTAGGTGTCAGTTTTATGAGGTGGGAGGATTGTTCCTTTCCTCGTTGCTTTTGCCTTCTCTATCACAAGAGCAGAGTCAGGTACCCATTTACAATTGGGGATGCTGGAGTATACCCTGTATAGTTCTCTGGGATCTCTGAAGAGACAAATGAATCACTATATATGCCAATGAATCTCTCTCTCTCTTTCTCTCTTCATATATATATATATATATATATATATATATATATATATATATATATATATATATATATACACACACACGTCAAGCTGAAATAGAGTACTGACATCTAAAATATACATTACGATATCATCATCATCCTCTTTCTACTCCCAGTGGAGCATGTTGCTATCTCTGCTATTGGTTCTTTGTGAAGAAACCCCGCACAAAGCAGTCACCAGCTCTAGCAGTGGTGGTTTATGTGGTAAGTATTTTTATATGATTAGATTGCCCACCTCACACACAACTGTACCTAAAAAGAATTTTATACATGTAGAAGGTACATTTAACCATTAGGAAAAGTGCATGTTACAACATACCCCTTCATATTAATGGGTTATTATCCTGACGTGTGCAAATAATATCCGATAGAATATCCTGCAGCAGTTTATGATGCAGTCTTTCCCCGCGAGTTACTAAGAATTGTTATGTTACAACTTCTACCTTTTTAACACAGGGGCAGATTTATAAGAGTCGGGATTACAAAAGCTCTTGACGAACTATGGTACATTTTTAAAATTTGACAAAGTGAATCTGGCTTCAATCATTTCCTATAAAATCTTCTATCTTCTTCTCCTTGTGTCTGATGATGATGGAATGGTCTTTTAAAGTTAAAATTTCGCCCAAGTGAAACTAAATATGGTTAGTTTCCTTTGGATGGAACCCAGCCACAGTTTATTTTCTAATTTTAAGCCAACCACAAGGTAAGGATTCTTATTTTGGTAAATTTTCTACCTACATGTCATGATAATTGTTGGCATGATCAAATACCGGAAACAATTATATAATATGCCTTGCCCCTTTTCTTCAAGGTTGTTCTGTGTCCTTCCACCTCTGTTTATTTAGACAAGAGGTCTTACCGGAGCTGACAATAATTCAATCTTGTTGTAATCAAGATAAACTTGGGATTTGCGTTTTTTCTGCAATTCATGCCTGCAAATTTAACACTCGGTATCTTAAAACCTTCATCGTCAACCAAGCTGACTGGAACTATTACGCAATCTTATTTTGGTTTCCAGACACTTAATTCGTGATATCAATACCCACTAGACTAACGTTTGCGTGTACCTATACCAACACTCCAGACTTGGTTCAAAGCGAACACGCGTGTACTATCCTTACTCTTTAATGATCGCTTCACCGAACACTTTTACAATTGAAAAGAAAAACATATCACGTGCGATCAAACCTAAAACGTGTGGGTGTTGTCGGGAAGGGTTCTTCCGAGAATAAGTTAATTGTCGGTAGATGACTGCATAAAAGGAAAATAATGACTGGATAAAAAGAAAAAAGGAATGATCGAATTTATGACACTCTGTCTGTTTCGTCACACTGTGTTATCCGTTGTTGCTCCTTCCTTCCACTACTGCATTTTTCTACCCCCAGGAAACCTTCTTTGGACCACTTTATGTGTTTCTGCAGCAATGTGTTTTACATGATGGTTACCAGCCCCATGCGCCTTCCTACAGTATTTGCCTTTTACGATTGCTTAGGGGGCACAGATTCTACTGTCCACAATGATTCCCCATAGAAATAATCACTTGACATTATACATTCTTTGGTCTCCCCTGACATACATCCTTTCATTAGAATCCTAATTTAGTACCTCTAGATTTATGCAAAGATCGATTACACATGATCAGCTCACACTTCAGTCACATCTCCTCTACTGTTATCTCACGTGCTGCTCAACGATGGAGACTTCTCACAGTGGCTTGGTGAACCTTCTTCATATTTCCTCATCACATAGTCATTCATATGTGCCGCTCGCCGATTTAGTAACGTGTGAAATAAAACACATAATGTTGAAAGCTGCACATTGTAGATCTCATAGAGCTGTGGAAGGGATAATGGAAAAAAAATAAAGACTTTGAATAGACGGCGCAGGTTTGGAAGGCTTCTCGTGAATTGGCTTAAGACCAAAGCTCCACAGTGGGAGTTCAGGGATAATGATGCTGTTCAACTTTGAGTTTGATAATAGAAATACTCGGTCCATCCGGATTTGTGCTATATATTATGTAATATAGCCTTTTGTGCTCTATTTATATTTTCTTTCTTTCGTTCTATCAAGACCGAAACACTTGTTTGACAATGGGAACACTTCTAATAATCAGAATAACCCCTGCTGTAATGTTCTATAGAGTTTCTTCTTGTTGCATTTATTGGTGTTCTTTATTGATTATTCTAGATTTCATATGTGATAATTCGGTAATTACATGCTTCTTTTTGTCTATAGTATTTGATGTGTGTCCTTTATTTTTCAGTCTTTATTATGACATACACTACTTTCAGTTTTGTGTTTGTAAGGCTTGATTTAATTTGAATACTTCAGTTATCATTCCAGATTTGATTCATTGTCCTTATAGAAAAGTAGTTTTGTTTTGTAAATTTAAAAACGTAAGAGTACATCAATGACAGATACTGGCGTAGGGGAGTGAAATGTTTCAGACTTCATTATACTACGTCCAGTTTTATCGGGCGGGGTGACCAGTTTCTTTCTTCGCTGCCTTAGCCGTCCCTAGCTCAAGAGCAGAGTCATGTACCAATTTACAGCTGGGTAGACTTGAACGTAGTGCTACAAGTTTAGATCCCGGAACCTGGTAATTAGGGCGCGAGAAAGCGCCCCAGTGACGTAGTAGGTCAAACGCTGTTTTGTAAATTACCTTTTCTTGCATTGGTATTTTTTTTTCATTGGAATGTCAATTTTTATTGATAATCAGCCTTGTTCTTTTAAAATAATTTTGCCGTCTATCCCTAACTGTAAATAAGGACACTTATTCTGAGGGTTGGGGGGGGGGGGGGGGGGGGGGGGGGAGCGGCATAACATAACGCTTTAACAACAAACGAAACGTTATGTGGACGCATTGTCAGGATAAATCTGGTCAAATATCAGCACTTACATAAAACTTTTAGGAGACATACATCTGAAGGAAAAAAACTGTACGGCTTGATGATATGCCAAATTGGCTCGGAGGCCAATAATGAGCCGTGTCGTACGCAACAGATTAAAGAAACAGAACAACATTCCTCAGTCGGTGCTGTTAATGTGAATACAAACTCTGGATTCATTTGTTTCTCACATGTGAACAGCTTCTAGGCTCGCTCGTTTCATTCTCACTGCCAATGTCACCAATCAATCGATTCCATGTTTAGTGCAACAACTCTTTGTCAATGAAATTATGAAAGAGAGTAATTCAGTGTTATATAGAGTTGATTCTGTCAGACGGAAGTGAGTCATTGTCACGGATTTACCTCCCCTGCTTTGCAGAGATGGTCCAACAGTGGCGAAAACTCAAGAGTATCTAGTATGGGCCTTCAAAGATGTCTACCATCGCACAAGATTACTCTTGGCAGAGTTGTAGATAGAAGGATAATGATGCTTCTATCTCAAGGAAGCGTTCATAAGATATTTCAGAAGTCAAGAACAATGCTGCATTAGCAGGGCAATTGTTAACTTATATCGGTCCGCCGCCTTTTATGAAGAATTAAGCAATTATTAATTTCAGCTCGTTCAAGGCTCCACCCTGATTTACTCAGTGGAATTCTCATTATTATGGTATAGCTCTGTTTAGAACGTATTTAGTAAATTAACTGAGACAAACATGCAGTACATTCAAAATGATTAAATCGACGTTAAATGTGTATATTTACAAATAACAGATTTAAAAGTCATTTAGGTAGAGCGGAAACACTTGTTCGATGGGGGAACTACTTCTGATGATCAGATTGCCTCCTGTTGTATTGCTCTGTATAGAGTTTCCTATCATAGTTGCATGGTCAAACCAGTGACAATTGGGAAAAGACCAATGGACTTCTGGAAAGACAGATGACACTGTGAAAAACTAGAAACCGGCTGACCGAGTTGGCTTCCCATAAGCTGTATACAATTGCTGCAGGGCCCAAAAATTATAGACGCCCCCAGGATTCACCTAAAGGGGGGGGGGGGGAAGAGAATGATGAATCTCAAGAGCCTCATTGGAATCGACCAGACCCGTTACACGGACTTCGAGCTTTGAACAACGACTGGAATTTCCATGTGCCTGTGGTAGGAAATTCTCTACTCAGAGAGGAATGAAAATCCACAGAACGAAAATAAAGGTGTGGGAGTTCTTCAGAGGGAGATCAACAGCGCTCTGTCTTGACGGGTAAGACGTTAGAAGAACGCTGCCAGGAGTCAATCCACAGTGCTGGGTACATTAAAGTTGATCTGCCTGATGATGATCTTACGCACTTCTTGGACGGGAAGAGAGATGCAATCAAGTTTCCACCTGCGAGTGCATAAGGGCTTTGAGAACAGCTGGACGAAGCCTTGGCAAAAGAGTTGGAAAACAACCTGAAGCAGATAACTTTGGAGAAGACGCTGGAAATCTTCGGCAACATAATATATCTTCACTGTCGCAAAGTGTTTGGAGTCAGGGAAGCAAGGGAAAGTAACCCACCGCGAAAAAGTAGAAGACAAATTAAAATAGAAGAAATCAGGAAACAGAAGAAGTATGCCCGAAAACTGTTCATGAACGCAGTTGCCACAGAGAAGGAAGGGTTACGACAGGTTTGGGAGCACCTGAAAGGCCAACAAAATGCCCTTTGTAGAGCAGAAAGGTTGTGCAGGAAGAGAAGGAAGACTCGAAGGAATAGGGAAAGATTCTTCAGGGAGCCCTTCAAGTTTGCCAAAGAACTGTTTGAGTAGCCACGGTCGGGAACGCTAAACATCAGGAAACAACCCTGGAAGAACACCTTAGAATAACATATTCAGATAGCCGCAAAGATGAGCCAATCAGCAGCATGGCAGGCCTTAAATGGCCTAGTAAGCCAAGAGCTGAATTTAACACCAAGCCCCCAACGATGCAAGAGGTAGAAAGCATTGTCCAGAAAGCTCGGTTCAAGTCAGCTCCAGGTCCTAATGGTGTTCCATATGTTGTGTATAAGAGATGCCTTGATGTGCTCAAACGACTGCTCCGTTTACTGAAGAATGGAAAATCCAGCTTGTAAGCAAGGAATGGAGAAAGACGAACGGAGTCTACATCCCGAAAGAACAAAATTCCACAGACATCTGTCAGTTCAGGCCAATCTCACTACTTAATGTGCAAGGGAAGATATTATACTCAGTGATGGCGAAAATGCTCACTACATACCTCCTGGCAGATGGGTGCATTGACACTACCATTCAGAAAGGAGGTATCCCAGGTACACCAGGATGTCTAGAGCATGACCCAATGATCTAGGAAGCAATTCAAAAGGCAAAGTCTGACAGAACAAACCTCCATGTAATCTGGTTGGATCTAGCAAATGCTTATGGATCCGTTCCACACCAGATGTTGTGGCAGGCGCTAGAAATGTATTATGTTCCAGAAGAGATTGCAGCAATGCAGGATTCTCTGTCAGATTTTCAACCAGAGAGTACACAACAAAGTTGATAGGCCTTGAAGTTGGAATTGCGATGGGATGTACCATCTCTCCGGTACTATTCGTGTTGGCGATGCAGGTGATCTTCAATGCGGCTGAAGGAATGACTATAGGTCCAAAGCTCAGTGGAATGTGTCACATGCCATCGCTCAAAGCATTCATGGATGACACAACAATTCTGACATCAGATGAACATCAGGCCCGGATGATGTTAGCACGCCTGGATGAACTAGTCAGCTGGTGCGGAATGAGCTTCAAACCCAAGAAGTCAAGAAGCCTATCAATCAGGAAAGGGAAGATAGCAGAGGTCATATTCATGGTTTCCAACCAAAGAATTCCTATTTTCATTGAGGAACCTGTTAAAAGGTGCCACGCAGGGTGTACGATGCCTCGATAAAGACTCTAAGGTAGTGCAACAGACAATAGAAATAGCAGACAGAGGGCTACAGATCATAGACCAAAGCAGACTCCTAGACTGTGCAAATGACTTGGAGATGGCGGTAGACCTACCTGGACGAGGGGCATATCCAGAGAGTATCAGGAAATCTCAAAGACGGCCAGATATAGTGCTGCATTCTTCATTATCGCACCAGGTTATATTGATTGAACTGACCGTGCCATTTGAATCCAGACTGGAAGAGCAACATTTGTTCAAAGCGGCCAAGTATAGTTATCTGGCCGCGAATCTGAGACACGATGGGTTCACTGCAAGGGTCATGGCTGTTGAGGTGGGTGCAAGAGGGCTCATGGCTGCATCAGTGTATGATTTATTGAAACTGTTGGGGCTGAGGGACATTCGAGAATAAGGGCACTGAAGAGGCTTAGTGAAACTGCGGAAAAGGCATCATGCTGGCTGTGGAACAACCGCAATGGGCTATGGAACTCGGGAAAGTAAACTCTATCCCCACCTGCGTTACAGGAAACATCCGGAAAGTGGAAATTTTTCTAAGTCCGCAATACATTGAGTTTTTCGTTGTATTGGTGAAGGGACGGTGGCTTACAGGAAACACGTGGCGTATATTATATGAGGTGTCGGGGCATGTAGATTTCAGTTACTAGCGTGCAGTGGCTTCAAACCTCGTTAGCTTTGCGAAGGTGGGTCAGTGTCTGTCCCTAGTCGTGGTGTGCTGTGGCACAATAATTTGTTTTCAACATAAGGGTAACTTCCACAATTGCCTCCGGCTGGCAGAATTGTGAATTTTAAAGCTGCAACCAAGGTGGAATAGGTTCATTTTCTACATAAGACAACAGGAGGCGGAGACACTTGGGAGTCATGACCCAGGTGGGCCCGCCCCCCTTAGAGTGTAAAGGAGTATACAGGGCCGAAACACTTGTTCGATGGGGGGAATTCCTTCTGATGATCAGATTGCCTCCTGTTGTATTGCTCTGTATAGAGTTTCCTATCAAACAAGGTTTTAAAGAATTGAATAATAATTTATAAATGTGTATAAAAATCACATCACTGTTGTGATGGAAGGTTAGTTTTTAAAGGAGATCACTTGGCAGCTTTTCTGGGTTACTGTTACCACCATATTTATAGTGTTGTGGTATTTTCGGGCTTATAGTTCATGGCCGATAAATGTTAGATAACGCGAATAACTAATGTGGGCCGTGTAGATGGGCCAATGGTAAACAGACGAACATCGTTATGATCATGGGGTCATGAAAGTTGACCATGGTATAAGGCATCTGAACTGAACCCATGGTATGTGACATCAACGACGATTTATTGGACGTAGACAGATCCATCAAAGATATACATCTTCAGTTATACAATATATTACAGTTGCATTGCATCAAGATACGTTTCATTAGTACATGGCATCAATCATGAACTTGACCGACTCTCTGACCGCCGACATCTCAAGGACGGCGAGAGCTCTGCGGTGAGCAGTTCTAATATTCTGGGTATTTTATAACGGAGCTTGAATAACACGAAGGGTTTTAATAAAGAAATCCTGGAAATATGTTGAAGTATGATCCAAATAATAATCAGCAAGGATATGGGCACACTAGCGACACGCCATGATGAGACGTGTCGAAGTTCTACCAAATCTTGACATGGAATAAATATGGTATCAAATGTGATACATAATCAAGCCAGGAGCTGGCTAGAACAAACGCTCCACACAGGGGAAGTGTAATATTATATCTTCATTGAGTCTTCCCACGACTTGGGGTAAGACTTCCAATAATCTCCGTCAAAAGACGTCTGTCTTTAACCACAGACTTTATGGATCTTCTTGTACAGCATAGCGTAATCGCTGTTTGGCAACAAAAACCAAGCGCACCGAGTTGCGCTATTTTGTTTAAGTATTGTGTTTGACGGCGCGTAAATAAACAAATATATACAACTTATTTAGTTGCGCTCACATGTACGTCTATCAACACTAGACGGGCATGTGAGAGTCTCACACACTTAACTCTCACGCGTAAAAATGACTTAACAGTTACTTAGCTGTCAGTGACGGTCCTTCTCCTTCTGATGGTTTGGTTCTTGGTAGACTGATCACGCTCGTCGCTGGTCAAGGTTGTAGGGCTCAGCACGTTCCCAGAAATGTCAGGGAGTGTCTACGAAGTTGGTCCCTCGTCTTTAAGCTCAGGCCACTTTTCCCTTCTTGTTCCAGAGATAGTACCCTGGTACCACCAACAACTATGATAAAAGAAAAGAAACAAAACACTCCCCTGAGTATTGCGTTTTTTGACACATAGTTATGGGTCTATTTCTCCTATTCCACCATCCAATCTACCTCAGAATTTACCCTCGATCAAAATTAAGCTTCATCCCTCGAGAGAAACCTTTCTTTACATTTAAATTGAATAGCTTTATATTTACTTTACCTTCAAATGAAAAGGTTAATAGTATAGATAAAATATGTTTGCTTTAACATCTACACTGATTGAAAAGTGTTCACGATATAGATTGAATATGTTTTCATTTACATCTACACTGATTGAAAATGTAGACATTATAATTAGAATGTACATCATTTCTTTCATCTTTCCCTTCCTGCTCCATATGGAACTTGGGACTACCTATGCTTTTTAGTTTTCTTTAAGAAACTAGCAATAAAGCAGTCACCAGCCCTTGCAGTGGTGGTTCATGAATTCATCATTCTATATGATGAGGTTGCCAGCCTCAAATGACTTGGACATCCACTAGCACTTTTCACATATTAATATTCATATGGCAATATATACATATTAGTTCACCTGTTAGTAATGAAAAATGTAAA
Organism: Oreohelix idahoensis; assembly: GCA_024509875.1. Taxonomy (NCBI): domain Eukaryota; kingdom Metazoa; phylum Mollusca; class Gastropoda; order Stylommatophora; family Oreohelicidae; genus Oreohelix; species Oreohelix idahoensis. The sequence goes on along the minus strand of JAMPIV010018773.1, from coordinate 10,234 downwards.
ATGTAAAAAGTACAACTTACGCCAATCTTGGCTCCCCGGTTTCCTTATTAAAATGGTTTTCCTGTGCCCTTTAAGTCCTTCAAGATGTTCCACAAAGTCCGGTCAGTTATATATGAAATCTGATTCTAACTTTGGCTGTCTTGTGGTCTTCTTGGCACTAGTGAATTGGCACTAGTGTCTTCAAACTGCGAAAAGGTCAGGTTATCTGTCCCTTCTTCCCCCGCATTTGTTTTGTTACTATGCTAAGAAAGCACCATTCGTTTTTCAAACATGCTTGTTTAATGGGGTAATTTCAAAATTATTTCCACCTGAAATAATATGCGTGATGCAAAAGGTCACGTTTCCCATATATGGAAATAAAACATCCGATGCCTTGTATGCAAACTCACGAACACATCTGTGAACTATTTCCTGTATAGATACTCTCCCACCAATATTGTCTCCCCAGACAGATCGGTAATATTGATACAAAGATGGGGCAGCGGAAGCGAATACGTATATCACCTGTGTTTTCGTGCATCCGCCAGACGGATGTCTCAGACAGACAATATGGCTTTCTTTACATACTCTTCCGAGTCGTATGATTTTGTGGAGTGTCGGAACCCTCCTTGGATCACCCGTGACCGTCTCTAACAAAGGTGGCTAGACAACTTAAGTGATAAGAGTATTAACCGCTGACAATTAATCTCGATAATACTACAGTTCATCTGGTGAAACGTAAACAAGTCTGGGAGTGGTAAGAGCAAAATATGGAGGTGCGGGAAATATGTCAAATAATAGGACGATGACTGCGGAAAATGAGGAAATAAAGTGATAATGTAGGAGATAACGAACGTGATGTAAAAGGACATACAAAAATATCGTTACAGCCATGGACTACTAGTAAACAGGTAGGAAAAGCACTAGAGGCCACAGAGATGTGATTTTACAGAGAAATGTTAAAAAGACCACGGACAGCTAAAAGAGTAATGAACATGTCTTAATAGTGGCCAGTGCGCAAAAGAAGCTTATTCCTCATGGTAGAAGGAAGCAGCCCACTTTCTTTGGCCGTGTTGTGGCAAGGAAGCTGGGGTATATCGTGACAACAGGAACAAATTGAGCGAAAAGAGACAGAGGGCGACAGAAAGAGAAGATACTGGGCAGTTGGGTCGTCATGGCATGGAAAGAGGTCAACAACAAAATTTATAAACAGTACTGGAGGCATGAAGTTGTGGATAGACGTGATCGCCTACGCCACAAACCAGGCATGGTACTTAAACAAGAAGTTTAGTCCGTGTTGCTAATGTGAATACCTTTACTGACGCGCCTCTCTCCCACATAGCTAACGTCTCCTAGAATCCTAGTATTCAGAGCCATTATCTCATCTCGTCCCACGTGGAACACATGGCTATGAATTTGTATTGTTGGTTATTTTTTTTTTGCAACTCTGCCAACAAGAAAGTGGCTCCCTTGACTTCCTCTTCAACCGGTCTTTTCAAGGTTCTCTTTGGTGTTCCCACGCCTCTCAAATCGCTGTGGTCTCCAGTTAAGGGCATGGTTGTTTTTGCTGATTGGTGGTTTCATGACCACGTGTCCTATACATCAGGGGTTCTCAACCTGTTTTTTGTTGTTGTTGCTCATGGCCCCCTTCTGAGCCTCATTTACCCATCCCCCCTCATGGTCGCTTAGCTGGAGAAAGGTACTTTATCATCTTACTGTGGCCTCCTAGAAATATAGCATGACCCATCTCTACTTTCTCTATTTTATTCCATGTTTGTATTTGTTATTGCATCCTGCCAGTTGATGTAGACAATGCTACAGAGGAATCGGCAGGTGAATATCTGACGTTAGTTCTTGGTTCTTGATGACGTGACACGTTTCTAAGCTATATAGTAGGACATGTTCTACATTGAGTAAAATTAGTCAGTTATAATTAATTACATCTGACTATGCTGTTTAATCTTTCTCTCTTTATTCTGTCGGTTCCTTTGTCTGGCTTAAGTCCAATTTGTTGATTTTTTAGCATGTGTTGTTCTTTTTCATCATCATTTATACCTATCAGATCCCTGTGGATTGCAAGTCCTAAAAAAAACAAAAACAAAAAAACAAAATACAAACAAATATGGCACTCTCTTCTGTCCTATGCATAAGTTTTCTTAATCGCTGGCTCTTTTGCGTCTGTTATTTTAACTTTGTGTGTTCTATTTCAGCAATGTTATAGTTTTCATACTGCGATAATTTTCTTATTTACAAATAGCCTCATGTCGAAATTTTTTTTTAGGAGATTTGTCTCTTTTTGGCGAAGCTCATCACGTTCAATCCAGACTCAAGGTACTGTTAAAGATGATTTATCATGTATTTTACATGTTTACCATGTTTAGTTCTGTTATCAGTTAATCTACGTGCTAACAGTTCTATTCGTGGCCAGCATGATGTATTTTGCTCTTATATAAATGTTAAATGAACGCGATATTAGTCTGACGTCACTTGTGTATGATGACTTTGTTTTTGGTGCTTAACATAATTTATGCAAACCGTTAGACGGGGCCTTTCGTTATCAGATTTTGATCAAGATATGACGTCAAAGCTGTTGCTCCTTATTTTAAGATTATCTACTCTTCTACGTGGCTGTATAGTGTACGAAGGTCGCCACTGATGTTATATATGATTCCGAACAGAAGGATTGAGTTCGAGGAAGTATTTTCACAGAGAAGTATTGCTCTCGCAATTTAAAATATAAAAATATTAACTCCATATCTGGTTTCCGATACTTCAGTGATAACCGCGATGGCACTGCGTAGTAAGTATTCCAGATATGTGATGTTCTATGAAGGACAGTAGGAGCTTCAAATTACTCATGTATTGAATTTTTGACCATGAACATGTTTGCCTACTCCGTCAATTAAATTACGGCACCTATGTGGACCCAAAACTATCAAGACGTTGAGAAAGTCCTTTTTTAATTCAAGTTCTGGCACCACCGTTACGACATTTGCTACAACATCAATTGCACGATGCTCATTTATCTATAACATTCCATAAATACTAAAACAAGCCTCAACAGAGATAGTGTCCATTAATGGGGATTTCGAATTGTCATGAACTTGTTTGTAACTTATATCAAAGTGGAACGGGAAAGAAAGGAGAATTTTTTCAAGTTATTCAACGAATTTTTTGGCGGTACGGCAAATTTGCATAAGTTCCAGCTGATCTACGCATGACTGACGGTTGTCCTGACAACGGGCGAATTTTGCAGAAAGATGTCGGCTGCCATGAATGTCTTTTCGGATGACCGCAAGTCTAAAGCCGTTCTTCTAGGGACATTTTTGATCCATCTCCATTTTAAGCAGAAGGAGACTTGAGATTACTCGTCATTATTCTGTTTGCTACTGGCGTTGGTCAATATTATATGTTTATCTGTTATGTGGTGTTTATCTATCTTGTATTTTAACTGTTCTTAGTTTCTTTTATTTATTTCTGTAATTTGTTTGTCAGATATTTGTAATCCTAATCTTGCTATCATTCAGTTCTACATGTCAGCTGTAGGTCATGTCTGGTCTATTTTTAGATTTTTAGTTGTGGTTCGACCTCATTTTTAGTTCCGTACTGTTTCAAGTGTATACATTTATTTGGTTGATAGAAACGTTTTACTTGCGTCTTGTCTGATATTGTGGTGTAATATTGTTCTGTACTTTACTCTTCTTTCCTTTGTTTATGTCTTATTAATACATAATATTATATTAACATTGTTTGCATAGTACTTTATGCAAAATATTAGATGACTGTATTATATGACTACTCTAATTCTTGATTGCAGTGCACTAGTAGTTCACTAGCTACTGTTTATTCGCCTGAAGAAGGCAAATCATTATATAATATTAAGAAAAAAATTTTTTTTGCTTACAATTAATTTGTAAAGCCACTTGATAGTTAATTGATTGACTAGTTGAGTCACAGTTAGTGGTTAACATGGCCACTCTTGAATCTTTTATGAAGATTGGAAAGGAATTTGGCTACAGAGGTGAGGCTTTGAAAGATTTTGCTACGACTGATTTAGGGAAAGCTAAACAAGAATTAGCAGAACAAGAAGCTAGAGAAGAAAAGAGGAAAGCTGAACAGGAAGCTAAAGATGAAAGACGACGTCTTCAAGATTTAGAATTAGAAGAAAAAAGACGTGTTGATGAAGATAAAAGACGTATTGATGAAAAGACTTGCTACAGAAAAGGAGTTAATACTTCTTCGTATAGAAGAACAAAAATTAAAAGCTCAATCAGCAAATAGTGGTAACAATGGGGATTCAAATACTGCTTATTCATCATGTAACAATAAAGGTAATGATAAGTTTAAATTATATATATTTAACCAAACTTTTGATGACGTGTCATGCTACCTTTCGAGATTTGAAGGCGTATGTATTGCCAATAAGCTTCACAAATCATTGTGGGTTACCAAACTACTGGTCTTTTTGTGTGGAGAACCTATGACCGCCATTACAACAATGGGTGAGTCCATTAGAAACGACTATGCTGCTGCTAGGAAAGTACTGTTGAAACGTTTTCAACTCGATGAAGAGGGTTATTGAATGAAGTTTAGGTCAATGATTCCTGAGACAGGGAAAAACTTCTCTGAATTTATCGCTGCAATAAGAATCACTTTTGATAGATGGATTCAACTAGCTGGTGTTGAGAAAACTTATGATAATCTGGTAAATCTAATGCTAAGGAATAATGTGTTATCCTCAGTAAGCAAGTCATTTTGGTTGTTTTTACAGGAACGCAAATCACCAAACGTGTCTGCTCTAGAGGAAATAGCAGTACAATTTAGAACTGCACATCCAGGATCATGCATTGCTAACAATCAATTAAGGGAAGGTCTTCCAGTTGCTTCTGCTGCAACGTGGAATAATAATAATAGAAATAGATCTCAGAGCCTAGACATAAATTTTATGACTAGGAGAAATAGTGATAATCAGTATAACAGAAATAGCAATTTCAACAGAAATGATAACTTTAATAGGGGTCGACAACAATTTAGAAACCAGTCACCTCAACATAGATATAATAATAATTGTAACAACAATTTCCAACAAGGTAACAACTGGAGAAAACAAAATAATTTCGTTCCTCAAAATAATAATTGGGGTAATAACAATCAGCAGTACCGTAATAGAAGTAACAGTCAGACCTTTAGAAATCAAGGTAATTCGTTTAATCGTCAGAGACAACGATCTAGTTCACGTGGCCCAACGAGGTCAGAACATAATGCAGGGGCGGCACTCACTACTAATACACCCGTGGGTAATCATGATTTGAATAATCAGGTTCAATCATCTGCATCTTACTCATTTAATTTTTATGTTGCTTCCCATTGCCAGGAATGTAAAAGTCTATTTCAGAAAGACAGCACTACGATTCTGAAGTGCGGACATCCTCTTCCTGCTGTGAGTCTCTCGGCGCATGGCGGCACTTGTACTCTTATATTCAACAGAGGATTGGTAAATGGTACTCTAGTATCGGTACTAAAGGATTCAGGTTCAACAACTGTTGGAATTAGACAGTCACTGGTTCACCCGTCATGTTCGACTGTGGACTTTGTGTAGTGTATTACGTTTGCAGAGACTGTGGAATTTTACCCCACAGCTATAGTTAATATTCATACTCCATTCTTTTCAGGGAAGGTTAAAGTATGTTTATTAAATAATCCTTTCGCTGATCTCACGGTGGGTCGCATCCACGGGAGCAAGAACTGCTCACCAGAAGAAATCGATGAGTGGGAAAAAAAGAATTTGTTGACTGCCAATGCAGTTACCACTCGTGCCCAAGCTCAAAAAATGGAAACTGAAAACATTTTAGAGCTGGAGTTGACTACTCATGATGAGATTGATGTACAGTCAGGGATAGACAGAGTGTCCTTTGCAAAACTCCAAAAGGAAGATGATTCATTGAAGAAATTTTTTGATATGGTCACAAATAATGAAGAGGGTAACTTAAATAAAAATCGTAAACATTGGTTTACAATTAAAAATGACATGTTGGTTAGAAATTTTATTGATAATTCTAATGTCAAATTTCAAGTTATGGCACCTCTGAAACTTAGGCCATATATATTACGACATGCACAGGACTCGCATTGCGCTGGTCATATGGGATACACTCGGACACGGTCCAGGGTGTTATCTTCATTCTTTTGGCCTGGTGTTTCCAGGGACGTTTCTTTATATGTACGTTCTTGTATTACCTGCCAAGAAGTCAAATCAAGAGGAGCTTTTCACGTCGCTCCAATTCAAGCATGTGATATTTCTACTAGACCTTTTGATAAGATGGCCGTTGATATCATCGGTCCTTTATCGGTTGCTTCTGATAGATGACAAAGGTTTGTTCTCACGTGCACTGATCTGTGCACTAGATGACCTGAGGCCATCCCTCTGAAACATACCACGTCTTCGGAGGTAGCTGATGCTCTCTTGTTAATTTTTTCTAGATTATGGTTTCCTCGTTAACTTTTATCTGATCATGGGTCTCAATTCGTCTCTGAAACCATAACATCTGTCATGAAAACACTTCCGATTGACAGATCTTTAAGTAGTATTTATCACCCAATGAGTAATGGTTCTGTGGAGAGGCTCAACAGAACGCTCAAGCAGTTATTGCATAAGGTGACTTCCAAATATCCTCAGGATTGGGACAGATTCTTGCCAGCTGTGCTTTTCGCTTATCAAGAAGTGCCGCACGAGCAGACCGGGTTTTCCCCTTTTGAGCTCGATTTTTGGTGCTCCGCCAAGAGGTCCCATGGGGTTAATCAAAGATCTTCTTACTGACTCTGAGATGACTCAGGACACACAGTAATCTTATGAGTAGGTGATCAATCTGCGTCGCAAGATTGTTGACGCGTGTCAGTTGGCTACAGCTTCGTCAGAGGCTGCCAAACATAGATCACTACTATTTTTGAATAAGAATAGACGTCTACGTCAACTATTTCCGGGAGATGAAGCGTTTGTATTGCTTCCTCGGAAAGACAATAGAGTACTGATTGCTTGGAATGGTCCATTTAAAGTAATCTCGCGTATTTCTAATGTTGATTACGTGCTTGATATAAATGGTCAAAGAAAAGTCTTTCACACTAATATGCTCAAAGAATTTCATACACGACCTGAGCATTTACAGTCTATTTTTCATGACATGGAAGACAATGTTACTGGTTGTTGTCACTATTCTATTCTATCTGTAATTCAGGAGGGGGAATCTTCCTTTCCTGACATCCACATGTCTTTACCTTTACTTACTTTGGATTCTACAGAATCTTGGCGGGATGTTGAGATTTCAACGTCATTAACTTCTCAACAACTTTGTCAAATATCTAACTTACTTGAATCTTTGTCTGATGTTCTTACTGACCAACCTGGTCGAACATCAGTTATTTCTCATGATATCATTCTTACTGATGATATTCCTATCCGTCTACGACCTTATCTTGTTCCTTTACATTATCAGGATAAAACCACTCAAGAGTTAGATCAGATGGTAAAATTGGGAATTATTGAAGACAGTAATTCGCCATATTCATATCCATTGGTTATTGTCCGTAAAAATGATAATATTATTCGCTTATGTGTAGATTATCGCAAATTAAACGCTAAAACAATTACCGATGCTGAACCACACCCACTTCTTGACGATCTCCTTGCTCGTCTCGCTAATGCTATCCTATTTACAAAAATTGATTTGACAAAAGGTTATTGGCAAATCCCATTAACCGAACAAGCTAAACCGCTTACTGCGTTTTCAACTTCACGTGGATTATTTCAGTGGAATGTTATGCCTTTCGGGCTGATGAACGCACCAGCCACATTCATTCGCATGATGCGAATCATTTTGTCACATAGAACTGACATCATCACATACATAGATGATATGTGCCTATTCAGTTCATCTTTTCATGGATACTTTGTAGGACTTCGTTCCTTATTGGAAACTCTTCGTTTCCATAATCTTACTGCTAATCCTACTAAGGTACAAATAGCATTTAAGGAACTAACTTTTCTAGGACATATTATTGGTTCTGGGCAACTTCAAACCATACCTCAGAATGTGTTCAAAATCTTAAATTTATCTATTCCTCATACCAAGAGACAAGTAAGAAGTTTGTTAGGATTAGTACAATATTATAGTAGATTTGTCCCTAACTTGTCTGATGTCACAGCTGTCCTTTGGTCATTATTACGAAAGGGCATGCCAATGAAAGTAAAGTGGAATAAAGATTCACAGGTAGCTTTTGAGAAAATTTTATCTATTTTCAATTCCCCTCCTATTTTGAGGTTGCCTGATACTTCCAAAACCTTTATACTCCGAACAGACACGAGTAATGTTGGCTTGGGAGCTGCACTGTTACAGGACTACAATGGTACACTGCATCCTACCCTCTACATATCAAGAAAGCTGTCGGATGCAGAAAAGAAATATGCAACAATCGAGAAGGAACTTTTGGGAGTTGTATGGGCTATTCAAAAGCTGGAGCGGTTTTGCTTGGTGCTCCATTCATCATTCAAACTGACCATTGCTCAGTTGCGGCTTTGAAACGTGCCAACCATAAAAACCAAAAATTGGCAAGATTCGCAATCCCATTACAGCCATACTCATTCGAGATTCAACACATCCCAGGTTCGGACAATGTCGTGGCTGACGTGTTATCCAGAAATTCGACTTCCGTACCTGAAGCCTAATCGTTTCACAGAAGTCATTTGTGTAATTCCTGACATTGTTTGTCTATAAAACAAGATAGATTGATCTCAGAAAGTGTACATACAGACAACCTCATTTCAATCCCGAAAGTGGACAGAAGAAAAGACTGTCACGTTCACAGCCTGCCGTGGCTTATGTCTCATAATGATGGACAAAAATGTGTTATTTCATTGCTAAATATCTCACGGGACATTTCGGAGATATATGATGATGCAGACATCAAACTTTTGCCATGTGTTCGTTTTGTGACTATGTAACTCACAATTTCTACGATTCAAGAAACTACCAGGATGGATTACTGCTGTATTGATACATGGAACTTCAGTTTAGTTGATGGAGCTACTCTTTCTTATTGACGAGTGTGAATTTAACATTGACATAGTACTGCTCCGAACATTCTATATTTCAAGGATTCGGATGTTTCATGGATTTGAAACTTATCTGACTTTTATTGTCATATTGTATTTTAATGTATTATTGCATTGTGTGTTTATGCATAGTTGATATTTATGTTAGTTAATTAGAAATAGCTCACTATTATATTTAGACAGATTAAGTAATGTCTTGTCTTTCCATCTCTTTGATTAGTAATAATGTTGAATAGATAACATACAATTTCTTTGTTCGCTTTATACTATTCTTCCTTACTTCCCTTTATTCTGATGTCCACTTTTTCTTGCTATAAATATTTTCTTGTCTAAGTTTCATTGCTCACTACTTTCTAATGTATTGTTTATACACACATGCATTCCATTTCTATTTTAATTACTTAGATTAATTATATATATATATATATCTATATAATTTTATTATTTGAATTACTGCATAGTCATGTAGTTACTACATTCTTCTCTTTAATTTAATTAATTAAAATTACTGAGTAGTTTATTATAACATCACTATATTTAAATATTAATTTGTCTTATATACTTCTTCAGTATCATAGACTTCTCTAATTTGTTGAATATTGACGACATTTTCAATTAGTGACGTTTAATTATGTATAACTTGCTCTGACATACGTTTAACGTATATTATTCTCGTTAACGACATTGACATTAGAGTAATATTAACATATCTGGATGTTTATTAAAATTTTTTCGCGATTTTTCGTTCCAAAATCTTAGTACTAGATTAACTTAAATTTTTTCGGTCACACTTTTGAAAAAAAAATCGTTTCTCGATTTTGTTTCAACCTACCGGGGGAAGAATTTGTTAAAGATGATTTATCATGTATTTTACATGTTGACAATGTTTAGTTCTGTTATCAGTTAATCTACGCGCTAACAGTTCTATTCGTGGCCAGCATGATGTATTTTGCACTTATATAAATGTTAAATGAACGCGATATTAGTCTGACGTCACTTGTGTATGATGACGTTGTTTTTGGTGCTTAACATATTTTATGCAAACCGTTAGACGGGGCCTTTCGTTATCAGATTTTGATCAAGATATGACGTCAAAGCTGTTGCTCCTTATTTTAAGAGTATCTACTCTTCTACTTGGCTGTATATTGT